>SCLD01099328.1:0-10741 GCA_004367895.1 Oikopleura longicauda | reverse complement strand
TTTCATTTTGAATGTGTAACATTGGTAAAAATTCGATTTACTCGGTCAAATTTGAAGTTGATCAAAAATGGCTTTTGAACTGGATATCTACACCGTTAACCCCTATCTGGGACATTTTGGGAACGCTGTGGAGCGTCATTTGTGGACAAAAAATCCACAGTCGCTTTTTTCGAACTAATGACGTCATCAAATTTCGTCATCAAATGTATAATTTCGAGTTCTTTATGTCCTTACTTTCGATATACAAGTATAACAAGTCATATGATCATTCAAAAATCACATTTATGATTCCAGAGGCTATAGGAAGATTTTTTATGGCTTGGTTTTTTCTAGTCACGATGGCCCATCGTCGATGGGCAAAGAAAATAAGAAAACATCTGGTGGTTATTTGGAGGCCAGCGTTCAACTGCACCCTACTGGTACGAGGTTGTACTAGGAGCTCTGGTCACGCCTCCCCGAAACTCTGATTTCTAAAGTTTGAAGTGATTAAAGTCCCGCCGTTTTGAAAATCTGATTCCCGGTTCCCGGTAGTTTTCCCAGCTTCTTGGTTCCCAATGGGAACTTTCCATTCCCGCCTATCTCTGATTGCAACATTGATTTTATATTTTGAAGAAAAGAATTTGCAAGGAGCTTTGAAGGAAATCGATTGAAACAATAGATAAGGATCAATCATTGCACTTCCTGATTTATGAAATTCGTACCAGTAGAGTATTATGAAAGCCGGAATGATTTGATCGAGTTTATCAGGTTCGATACGAGGTTGCATTTATCGATCAGCCTTAACCGTTTTGATGTTCAATTCCATTTACGTGGGGACGGTTTTGAAAACGGTTTTTGAAAACGGTTTTGAAACCGATCCACTGTCCAAAATATGCAGTGTTCTCAGTGAAAACTTCTCACATCATAGCGGAAACCCCGGTTTTGAACTTCCATACATTAGAGTGGGAGAGTTTACTAGCAAATCATTAACGGAATCGGGTGTAAGACTGAAAATAGACCCTTTAGAAAAATCGAAGCTTGATCGAGACTTGGTCAAGGAGATTTGTCAAGATATTATAGTCTTCAAAGTATTAACCTTGAACGTTTCTTAAACGTTATTAACGTTATTTGTCTTGACAGGCGAGAAGGTCGAATCAGATAATTGTTATGGTCTTCTTGTTCGGCTTTAACACTTCTTTCAAACCTTTTTAGTCCTTCTTTATAAGTAGGGTGAATTCCGAGAAATTTCAAAATTTTCATTTTTAAGCCTAAATTGTCATTTTTGATGAAAAAATCGCAAAATGATAACTAGGTTGAATCTTTGGATTTTTACGAATCCACCCTATACATGATTTTTGAAAATTTTCACGAACAAAGTCATTTCCAGAATGGTCATTTTTAGGAAAATCGCAAAAATTATATATAGGGTGAATTCGTAAAAATCCAAGGATTCACCCTAGTTATCATTTTTGTGATTTTTCAACAAAAATGACAATTTAGGCTTAAAAATGAAAGTTTTGAAATTTCTCGGAATTCATCCTATTTATAAGCTTTTCGTGAATGAACGTGATAAATTCTCAAATTTTTGAAATTGACTTTGAACAAACAGTTTTGACATCAACAAAAATCTATTTTATAAATCCAATGATCGGAGAGTAGTAAAACAAGAATAATTCAAAAAGCGATTCTGTGATAATTATTTTTGTTATAATCAACCGGACTTCGAATTCCAACTTAGTTCAATGTTATGCAAATTCATGATATTATATAATTTTGCAAATGGTCTATTCACCATAGCGACTCGGTTATTTGGGTACATAATTCGAACATAATTAAAGGTGTTGCACATTAAAGCGGTTGAGGTCTCACACAAATTGACGTGGTTGATCGATAAAGACAGCCTCATTAGATATTATATGTATAGGATGAATTCCAAGAAATTTCAAAACTTTCATTTTTAAGCCAAAATTGTCGTTTATGATGGAAAATCACAAAAATTATTTCAAAATGAACTCACCCTATATATGATTTGCGCGATTTTGCTGAAAATGGCCATTCTGAAAATGACTATTTTCGTGAAAATTTTTAAAAAACATATATAGGGCGAATTCATAAAAATCCAAGAATTCACCCCAGTAATCATTTTTTGGTCCAAAATAACGGTTTATTTGAAACCGGATAAGGTCATTTTCGTAACCATTTAATTTAATTTAATTTATTATTGCTCACTAAATGAGACTCAGATAGGCGGGTGACTCTCGCAAAGCGTATCCCCATTAAGAAGTTTTAGCAGGTGGTAAAGGTGTTTATACAGACAGGGAATGGTGGAGGGATCGTTTATTAATCTAAATCTATCATTTTTCGATTTTCATTTATCGAATCATTATACTAGATTTAGATTTATATTCATATTAAAGTTTGCATTTAGATTTAGTGTGGGCAGATACTAAAACGATCCCTTCTTTTTTAAAGGTTCTTTTGATTGGTTGGAAATGGATTATCGTAATCGAGCTTATGAATCATCCAGTACTTCTTATCCGTCTTCTCGTTGGCATCGTTCTTATGTTGATTTTTTCGGAATCTAGAGAAATTGGACCAGATTCTCATTGCACAGGCCAGGTGTTTTTCAGGATTTGCCAATATCAGAAATATTCAGTACCTATTTTGTGTCCTTTTATACTCCGTCCAAGTCATTTTTCAATCATTAAAAAATAAAAAACTCAGATATTTAACTGAGAAAAAATATAAATAATAATTTTAAAATACGGATTATCGGACAGGTTATAAGTCAGAACAACACCCTAGAGATCAGATATGATTGGAAAGAAAGCTATGTCTTCCAATTCAGCCCTTGGACTTCTTTTTGGAGATTCGTTGGATGAACTCGTTTGTCCCACAACTACCTCTGTTTCGGTTGCTTTCATTTCAATTGTTATTTTGACCTATACTCTTGATGCGACTATGAAGGCCTTTAAATCACTAGGTGGTGTGATCAACCAGATAATGGAGACCTACCAGGAAATCGTCGAAAAGTATCGTGAGGTACAAAAAGTACTTTCCCGGGGCAAAATGATTAATGTTTCGGTTTCTACCGAAGATTTGTCCCCTCCTGTTGCTCGACAACTTGGCGATAAGATAATCTTCCCTCGAGTTAGCGTTTGAATCGACTGAACTTTTGATCAGAAAAACTTCCAAATCGTCACTTGGATATCCGATGCTGCCTATGCCTTATTAATCACTTCAATGGAAAGATACTAGAATAAAATAAATCAAGAAAAGAAAATTTGAATTGGGGTCGAAAATTGACTTGTCTATTAATATAGATCGGTGTTGTCATTTTTCGATCCCAATTCTCGTGTTGTTATTTTCGCATGCAATTATGGAAAATTTTTAGCCAATATAAATTTAGTTTGGTGGTCCTTTTTTTAGTTGAGTTTTGGTTATTCTAGGTTTTCGACCAGAGCATTGATAGAGATTTTCAAATTTGTGGTGCAGAATTTTTACAAAACATTATCAAGTTAGCAGAATTTTTACAAGACATTTATGAGATCGTCCTAGAGTTGATTTCTTTTAGAACTGCATTCGTTTCAGCATGTCAACCCCATATGTCGATGGCGTTTGTGAGAAAGGGTTAGGCGGACAATTTCTGTTTCGCCGTTGTCAGGTGGGGCAACAACTATCCCGTGATGGCATTAGTGAGGGACGAAAGTTTATCGTCAGTTTCCATCTAGAACCTAGTTTGACCCAACATTTGTCGGTAAGTCTAATTACATTAATCTGTAGCCCCCAATATATTTATTTTATAGCCCAGAGCGCTCCGGGGTTACCGTGCTTATCTCTGTTCCGAGATTGAAAAACTTGATGAGGCGAAGGTCGGTAATTTCGTAGATCGGATTTGCGTTATGTGTCCGCGAAATCGCAATCTTATCATTGTGTATGGTGCTGACGGAACATCCGATGTGGCAAAGTACTGTTTCAAGTCCCCACTCAATTCAGATTTCACCCTTTTGTTTGGTAATGTAGATTAATATTATTAGAAATCTGTTTTTTAGTATCATTTTAGATCCTACCAATCAGTATGCTCTCATTATTTCCCGTGTAAGAATAACCCCTGGGATAATCTATGATCAGGATACGAATATCACCGTATACCTCGACCGTGTCATCGATATCACACGTCATCCCTTGTTTGGAACCCGTGGAAATGTTGAAGGCGCTGATCGATTTCGACCACGAAGCGTTCCACAACGTAATCTGAATCAAGAATTGCCATCAGATCTTGGCTTAGAACCTGATTCAATGATGTCTGAGATTGCACGGGTAAATCTAGATGGTCAGAATGCTAATGATCAGTCACGGTCTCTGTTTCGTCAGGTAACGAGGCGTGTTTTTTGAGTTTTTGGATTTTGTTTTCGTGATTTTCATTTAAATTTTTATCATTTGAGGCTGGCTTGTCCCCTATAGTCAATGTCCGCGTTCGTCGACGTGCCGCAAATTGTTGTTCAACTTGCCCTGATCAATCTATGATGGAAACTGAAGCAAACAGTGATGCTCCGTCTACAGATTACGACAATTCCGATACCAAGCTTCGTAAAGAAAGTGATCCAAGAAGCTGAATCAGTTGATCGAAGAATGAGGGACTTAAACGGATCTTTTTTAGGGTTATTATTTTGTTAGTTAGTTTTGTCAAAGTCACTATTTAGATTAGTATTTATTTAGAAAAAAAAACTTTTTATAGAAAATTTTATGCCTTTTATTTTAGTTTGATCAGTTCTAGATATGTCGGAATGAGTGCCGGAGACACTTAGTTCCAGTCTCGATACTAGTGGTGACAGTATAAATAGCTATCGTGCTTCTGTCGTCAATTCTGAAGTACGAGGGGGCGCGACAAGTCTGACCATTGAGGAATTTGACGAACGTTGCACGAAAATTATAAAACACCTCCGTGTGCAAGAAAAGACGAGTCTAGAGTCCCTACGAGTTGTGAACGAAACCGTCTGTGCCGCTTACAATGAACAGTTGCGTCGAAATTCAACTAATGAAAAATTTACCGGTGCTTTAAAATCGTAAGTGTGGACTATTCCATAGTTTGAAAGTCAATATTATCGATTATTGAGTTAATCGTGTAAAAAAAATTTATGATTTTAGCTTGGTTCAAACTTTCAAGACGGAGTACACTTCTCAAAGAGATGAATATGCAATGGGATTGTATGGAATGGGACATGACCGATATTCTGATTTTTCCGATATGGCTAGACCCCGTGTGGCTGAATGTTTTCTGAATGCAATAGATTCAGTAAGTTATTCTAATATGTAATTTTGAAATTTCTCGGAATTCAAATTGTCAATTTAAGAGTGCTTCATTCATGGATCAGTCGAAGGATTTCCAGATTCAACTTGCTGTGCTTTCAAGAATGGTTTCTGAGTCCAGTTTCGAGCTCAGTGACTCCTCCAAGTGGCGACAGTCTCGTTTTACTGTTGAGAATGGTGAACATTGGCGTGGTTCTAAGCAACCTGCGAGGGTTTGCTCTCATCTGAAACGGTATTATGTATCACGTAATGGCGTCAACCAGAAATTGTGGTCGGTTCAGGGTATCGGTATCATTTTTCATCATTTTCTTTGGTATATAAGGTGTGAAGGTCATTTATTTTTGGTATCATTTTTCATCATTTTCTTTGGTATTTAAGATACTTGGGTCTTTTTATTGATATCATTTTTCATCATTTTTTAGTACTACGAAGTTACAGCTTGATCCATTGTTCAAGCAACTTCATCCTAGGAAGTATTTTTCAACTTCTGAGGAACGAAACTCCCCTTTGGCTTCCGCTCAAGTGCTTAAGGACTCACACGATTCTATTGGATTGATCCTGTCCAATCTCGAGCAGTTGATGGATCAGAGTGCTTCCCCCTGGATTCTTAATGGACTTTTCAAAAAGGGAACAACGATCAACATCCCGAACTTACGGGGTTCATTGATTAGCTATTTTAAAGCAGCTTCTGCTGCTAACGAATGGACTAATGTTTCACACGATTTGGCTATCCTTTTGATGAATGTGATGAAACAGTCCGATAATACCAAGTTGGTTGTAAATGGTATGTAACTTAGGTACCTTGATAGATTCATTTTCTATAATCCTTAAATTAGAGGCAATGAATCTTCTATCATCAATGGCTGCCACTCAAAAGGTTGCTTATCGCTTGGTTCGTGAAAGGACGACACACGATGGCGCCAAATCCAGTTTTGAAGAAGCCACTTGGAAATCATTCTTATCTGATACCACTTATGGATCCGTGGTGGTTGATATTGAAAATGCTTATAATAAGTATTTGTGTAAGGTCATGGAGGACTGCCCAAGTTATGAGATCATCTCACAAGCAAAGCTCCGCCCTGATCTTGGGTATACCAAGTTCGTGAGTTCAACTTTGAACGGTGAGTGTCCTTAATGATTTTTATTAACCTTTCAGTTTTGATTGCAATTAAATTAATTCTTAATTTCAGAATCCAGTTGGGGACAAGATGGATTGTGTCCAGTCACTTCATCTGAATACAATAAGATTCTGAATCATGAACGTTCTCAATTCTACTTGCATTCAAATGTTGTTCCCGAAAGTTTCAAAGATGATGTCGGTTCATTTCAAAAAATATCGGTGAGTTTATGTCTCAAGATGGGATATACTCGTAATTTCAATCTAAAAAACTCTTAAGTTGCCCATTGGAACTTTTCTATTTACGCATAATGGTCGTTCGAAACGTGGGTCCAGTTCTAAGAAGCGTAATCGCTCTGAAGATGGAGAAGAAGATCAGCCTTCTGGTAAGAGTATTACCTGTATAAAATATTGACCATGAGAAAACATTTTTTAGGCAAGAAATCTACTCGGGTCCGTCCTGAAATGCGACCACTTCCCCGTGTCGAAGAGAAGTTGTCCAAGTCTCGATCTTCGAAGGTCAAGTCTTCATCCAAGGTCAAGTCTAAGAACAAGAAGCTCAGTTTAGACGACACGATTGCTGAAGAAGTTGAATATGAATTTGAAATTGACGGTGAGGCGGATACGATCGAGAGGGGTGAGTTTCCTTTATAGATTTCCTATGAAAATAATTTCACTAAAGTTTAGTAACAGTAATAACTTTGTAATTTTTTCTAGAAGCGGAGGAAATGGTTCAATATGTCATGAACCTTTCCAAGGACAAATCGGATGATCCAAGTTCAACTTCCACCCCCGCTGTGAAGGATGAAGAGACGTCTGGCTCAAAGATGGAAGTGGTTGAAACACATGAGTCCACAACTTATTTTTCGTTTTTCAGATAATTCCAGTTCAACCGAAAAATCTGAAGATGCTGAATCTCGAGCCGAAGATGAGCTGCTCAAAGATGAGACAGGACAAGAAGTTTCCCCTGATACTAAAAATGACCCATAATTTTCCACTGTTTTAATTACTATGACTAATCAGAATTAGTTTTAGAATAAAGTAACTTTTGAGATATTAATTCGGAACTTCTTTATTAGCAGATATTCACAAAGTTATGCAATCAAGTTCACTCATTAATTTGGTTTCATTTCTGGTTCGACGTCGAAATGAGATTCCTCAGTTGTTACATTGGACTGTATTGCTACAGGGCCGTGCGTCTTCCTTGTTCGAAGTTATGCAAATTCCAACTTCTGAGAATTTGTCTATTGTGAAAGAGGGTCTTGAATTGATGTATGACGAGTTTTGCGGTAAAAATTGTGCTCAAGTGAGAAGTTTCTTAACCCACGCAATTTCTGTCATAAATCAAAATTTCCTTATCCGAGTTTAGAACTGTCAAATAAATGTCCGTTTCAGGTACTCGTTACTAATCTTTGTTTTATTCCTATTGGTATCATTTTTCATCATTTATAAATTGACATCTTTTAACAGTCTCTTCATATTGGTATCATTTTTCATCATTTTTCTTAGTGTTGGCTGTTTTGAATTCCAAGTCTTTCTCTCATGTTGACATTGTCCGATATCTCATGCATAAATGCCTCGGAGTATTCTAGTTCAACTATAAGGTCAGAGTGAAGTATTTCGTCACGTGAGATCCTTATAATATTCATACTGTCATCCCTTAAGACCAGAACCGTTTCTTGAATTGCTTCGAGATATATATCAATCGGCTCATCCGTGGGATCCCTGATTCGGCATTCAATTCCACAATTTCGACATGTTCCAGATCTGGAGGTATTGTGTTGACAGCGTTCTTTCATCATTTTCGTTACTAAATTGACGAATTTTTTATGGCCAATCATTCTTTTAATCGACTGGTCTAGACGTTCAAACTCTTCAATCCATACCTGAGGAGCGGTTGATTGAATTAGTTTTTTCGCCATTCCAGTTTTCCGTTCGTCTCGTTGAAGCATTGGCCTGAAATAATTATATTCAGCATTATTTCTTCGGTTTCTGGTAATGCCATCTATGCCATTAATGTTATATTTTAATAATTCCCTGAATTCACTTTCAGGTCTGGCTGTCAAGGATAATCTTCCTAATTTTGTTAATTTAAGAAAGGTGTGATTGTTTTCCAGTGACATTAAACCCGCTTCTCTAAGTAGAAACCATTGTGGTAGTGGGATGAGAGCTAGTTTATGATCTGAGTCTAACTTTCTAAGATAACATTCGATATGACTCTGGACCAATTCTATTTTTTGAGCATTTTCTTGGTCTAGTGTGTCTCTATTTCTATGCATAGCTAAGACTTGATGTGAAGCCCTTAATCGAATATAATAGTTTATTTTCGCTTGGATATGATTGTAATCTAATTTGTTCCATTTTTCAGTATGAGCAGCCCCATGATTAAATCGCCCATATAAAAAACTTCCTATGATAATTCCCGTGCCCTTAATGCTAATGTAATTTTTTAATTTCCTAGTGATGTGTGACACCGAACCAATCGAGTTCGCGATCCATATCACTTGTGGTCCGATTTTTAAATTAAAATCTAATCGGAATCCTAGAATTTTAGATTCTTTTTTAAATTCTACCTTGGTATTATTATATTTCACTTTTAGGTCCTTACTGTAAATATACCAAGTTTTGGATATGTTTAATTTGATATTCCAACTTTTACAAAAGTCGTCAAACTGACCTATAGTCTTCGTAATATCATCCTTCAGATTTTTCTCGTCTTTTGCTCCACATAAAAATTGGCAGTCGTCAGCAAATGAGAATCCAATATTGTCAACCTCTAAATGGGTTTTGCACATAATTATACAAAACATTAAAGGTGACAGTGTCGAGCCTTGTGCAAAACCGCGTCCTGCCGTGTGAAAGATCGCGCTTCGTTTGCCATCTATCTCCACAAACACCGCACTTTGAGATAAGAATCCCTTTATGAGGTCAAGAGTTTGTCTACTAAGCCTATTTCTAAGATAGTTAAGGATAAGTTCTACATCTGGGCTGCCAAAAGCATTTGACAAATCAGTCAATAAAATACTTTTTTTCTTATGATCTGATCTGCCAAATGTTTTTCTCATCCTACTCACTAACTGTCCTATACTGTGACCTGACCTGAATCCACACTGTAACTCGTGCAGCCAGCCATTCACTTCTGCATGTCTGTAGAGTAATTTTGTGATAACTTTTTCTACCAGATTAGCAAGGCAGTTACTTACAGTAACTGGTCTCAGATCTTTAAGCGTGCTTATGATCTGTTTTTTCTTTACCGGTACCTGTTTTTGATTTCGAAAGGATTCCGGATATCTTCCTAAGGCTATAATATCATTAATAAGATCGAGTAGTACTTTCCATCCTGTATCGTCGAATCTTTTAATCAAGTTAAGGGTCACTTCGTCCGGACCATAACTGTATTCAGCACCCTTGCCATCGAGTAAGAGCATTTTTAAATTTTTGAAATATTCTTGACTCGTGATAGATAGGGTTTCAATACTGAATTTTCTGTTACTCGGCCTGTAAACTTTGCATCCGTGTTCGTCTTCTTCATACTCGTCTTCATTAGCTCCATCTTCTGGTTCTTCTTCATCGTCTTCATCATCATCTTCTTCAATAATAGCCATTTTTGGAGTATAATTCCAACTTAGATCTCGGAAATATTTAGCTACACTCCCTACTTGTACAAAGTCTGGCATATTATCCTGCTTGGCTTTCAAAATTTTAATGATTTCCCAACAGGTGCCCCTGTTAGCGCCTTTCGATAATTTTGAATCTATGATTCTTTTTTTGGCTTTAATTTTTTCTTTTGAAATTAATCGATTCATCATTTTTAGTTGTGGATGGTCTATCCAGAAATTTCTACCAATACCCTCAATTTCATGGGTTATTAGATAGTTATCTCTTAGATCGATTAATTCCTTGACTTTGTCATCATTTTCAAGCAGTTTAGAGTTCGATTTCGCCGTAAAGCTTCTCAGTGGAAATAATAATGCGCTTGATTCAGTGAGACATTTTATCGTCGATTCGACATCTCTTTTTTCACTCCAATCATTTGAGATTAATTGTTGAAGCGTATTTAAATTGGCAAATTTCGTTAAATTTTCATCATCGGGTTTAATTTTCATTTTGCTTCGAATCTTTCTAACCCGGTCAACTTTCATCCTAGTTTTAATCGTTACATAAGATATAACGTGATCCGAATAATCCTTGGTTTTATTGTATTTCATATGGGTATAACCTGAGCATTTATCAGGTCTATTGACAAATAAAAGGTCTATTTTGGTGCCGTGTCTAGGATTCGTAACCATATTTTTCAAGATATTTACCCCTATTTCTTCTGAAACTTCACCCCAT
>SCLD01099316.1:0-10745 GCA_004367895.1 Oikopleura longicauda | reverse complement strand
ATTTAGCCCTTCTAAATATATTGATTTAGAGTAATTATGTAAGTCAATATTTTGAATCGTAAATTACAGTGATTAAGATTTTCCAGACGCCATATTTTGTTCCGTAATTTACCAAAATCAAATTAAAGTCTGCATTTTCAACGGTCGCATTCCAAAGTGAGTGACAGTTTCTCGCAATTTGATTAACCTGTTTGTATAGTACGCGTGAGCCTGTCTAATGTCTGCAAAGGTACCAATTACATATCGTTACAGAGTTAAATTTTGTGATTAGAACATGTTCTATCTTGTGTTATCCAAAAACAAAAATCGTATTCCGTTTAACGAAAATCATAATCCAAGATTTAGTCTTATTTGTAGACATGCCCATTTTTTTCAAAATTTAGAATGAAAGTTTTCGAATAAAATTATTAAATCAACAAATGTTTTTTGATTCGAAAAAACTATTTCTGCTTGAAAACAGTATTTGAAATTGAACATTTACGGTTTTGATGATTATTTGGAAACGATCAATTTCCGGTGGTTAAATTTTGATTAAATGACTGTCATTTTGTCTAAAATGATGCAATATTAATGACTCACCTTTTGAGATTCAGGGATGAACAGATATTTTTGATCGTTTTTGTCGACAGTTTTATATTTTGAGTTGACAGCGATTTTGACAGGATTTTTCAACGCTGCTCGCTGGAGTTTTTTCACTAAAATTAATCTCACGAAACTATTTTTTGCAATCGTTTTTATTCTTTCACTAGATTTGCTTGAGTTCAACCATTTTTGAAGGCTAGTGTTTGGATTCTCAAAACTAGAAAAACTTAAAACACTACGATGGTAAAAAATTCACAAAAATCACGAAATTCTATGATTTTCGTGGTACTCACAGGTAATGTGGCAGACCAAGCATATTTAAAAAAAGTTGAACATTTGTGACATTTTATCGGATTAAGGGCGCTAAATAAGCCTTTCAGCTGAGTTTGTACGTTCTTTGTATCTCCAGATACTCTTATTAAATTTAGGCTATCGTTGGATCGTGTTTAATACGGTGCCCTTAATAAATTCCAGATGTAAAAACGTAAAAAGTCAAATTTTGTTCAATCGGGATAAGAAAGAATTACGAATACGGTCCCTGTTAATACGTGTCTATCAAAATGTGTTCATATTTTAATAAGGAACTCCACTTGATAAAATCACGTCACAGAATCGTATAGAAAATAACAAAAATGCCCACAATATTTCAATATATTGAATTGTGCGTATTATTTATACTGAACCGTTTTGACCAAAACAAACAACTTCAAAATTGTACGAAAATCCAAAATTCATCTTTACATCCAAAATTAAATGCAAAAGGTCAATTTCTAAAATCTTATTCATTATGAAGGCCAAGAAATACGGTTGAGGCTATCTAGCAACTTTTGTAAGTTCCTCATGAACCATAATTTCCATCCGAATGGAATTTTTCTCATGATAAGTTTTTACAAAGGTTAAGATATAGAAGGGTTAGGAAACTAAAATTAGTTCACTTTTAAACAAAAATGGTAATTCTTAAATAGTTTAAATAATTTTCACTCACAATGTCTTACAAAATGTAAGGTCCAGACTTTGTTGATTTTAAAAATCTAGTCCTTACCGAAGAGACGTGTAAGAATGATCATGACTTTTTTTATATTTTTTAATAATTTGATTGCGTATTGATTGACTATCATCTAAAATGGTACCACGCGGGTCGAGTTATTATCTCAGCGGGTTATTAGACGTGTCTGCGAACAGTATTGTAGCTTCTCAATTTCAAACAATATTTGTCCAATATAAATTACATTCGCTTTGAAATTACAGTTTCAAACAGATTGTTTATCACACCGTTATCTTATGTCTTACCTTTTGCTGTCATTGTAGCTGAGAAAAGATAGGTTTTTCGTTCACGTGGTATCGCTCTTAGGATTTTATCGACTTCTTGTTCGAAATCCATATTCAAAATTCGATCAGCTTCGTCCATAATTAAAAATTTCAGCATTTTCATATTAAAACCTAAACATATTATAGTAAGATCAATAAGATTTTATGATAGTATTGGAAAATGTTCATACATGTTATTTTGAAGACATACTATTTTTGGTATAAGCCTAACGGAGCTAATTAAACGAATAGCGGAAACCCTTCCGAAAATTATTCCGATGCGATCAAATGCCAAAAGGTCTTATTTTCGTTACGTATCCAGTTTTAAGAAATTTAGTACTAGTACATGTGATTTTTTATTCAAGATTCCACCTGCTTTAACATAAGAAACATTCCTATTTTACATGGACTGCGTGTTTTGTTACTATAAAGTCTTGTCATGATGATTTTGCTAGAAAATGTTGATGAGATTATGTAACTAATTCATAATGCCAGCTACTATGCCAGCTACAATTTTAAAACCAGATGATATCTCAAGTTAAAAAAGAGACAAAAATGAGTCCACAAATAGTTCGAAACTTCAGTCGTAAAATAAGCGTATGAAAATGTCTTCACGAGGATTTGAAAATGTTAAAACCTCCGATAAGTCAAATGACCTGTCTAAATGCTATTTTGTAATGTCTTTGATCAAACATATGCACTACAAGGACCCATTACACATAATATTATATTATACATATCATTTCTACAAATATTCATGTCCAAAAACGTTTTTTTCAATCCATCACTATTATTCAAGATTTAAAGGCATTAAAGGTATGTGAACCCAGATTTTGGTCATATTGGCTGCTTTTAAATCATCAATCATCTTACATTACTTTCCAAAAGGCCTCAAAAGCTTTTGGTTGACATAATAACCCACGCAAATTTCAAAGAGCTGGTAGACTATTAAAGAATGAGAAGATTATAACACCAATTATCCAACCATAACCTATTGAAATCCCCAAGTTTATTGATATTGCGACTTAAAGGAGCCTTGAATAACAATGTTCGTTGTTTCGAAAAAGAAATCCTTTTATTGAATTATCATTTCTGATTCATATCAAGGTAATCGTTTTCGGTTTATGAATATTCCGTTTTATACGAAATTGACGTCCACGTAGGATTCAAATGGAAATACAGTGGCGGATGAAACTTTGACCCCTCAAACTTTGACCGTTTTTTCCAATTTTCAGGAAATTTTTGTTTGGTCTGGGATTTAGGTTAAATATATATATAAAAAAATCCACGTTTTTTTCATTAACAGGCTGGAATATTTATCATTGAGAACCGCGAATATCGAGCAATCTAGAGGCTGGGTGATGGCGGTACTATTGTTAGGCAAAAACACAAACTGAAGATCCCAGGGTGAAATCCCAGGGTGAAATTTGGTGTCGACAATCGAAATTATATCGGTAACATGGGTGCAAAGGCCCATTTCCGGCTAACTTCCGGTTTGGGCTTCAGACCGGAAGCTGACAATAGAACCAGTCGGTAGCTGAGATCGAACTCCCTACACCCTCAAAGTTTTATCAAAATTGATCAGCGGGTGTCCGAGTAATGTGTACCTCATACATAAAATGAACGCCATCCAACATTAGCGCGAATCAGAAACGCAGATCAGATAGAAACACTAGAAAAAAAGCTTCTCGAAATTGAAAAAGAAACCAAAATTTTCGGAAAAATCGAAAAGGCCCCCACCCATCTGCCCGCTCAAATTTTGGCCGGTTTTATCAATTTTAGGCATAAGAAAAACCGGCCAAAGTTTCATCCGCCACTGTTTGTTGAAAATTGCAAGCACATTTCAAACAGCTACGAATCAAAGTACCGAACTCGACCGAACTCATCGATTGAAAGTTTTAGAGTCGGAATCTCATGAACTTTTTAAAAATTCTATAAAAAGTTGAGTTTCGACCGAGACGGTGGTTTATAATACTGTAGTGAGTGTTTAAATCTGACCACGATTTGAAACTTGAACCGGTGATGCCATCTGATAAAAAAACGGTAACATTTTTGGAATCAGCGTAGTCAAAATAATCACAGAATTATAAAAAAACAATTTATATAAATTATTATACAACAGAGCTAACAGAGATCTCTCAGTGTTCCCAAACTTCTCAACAGAGATCTCTGTTAGCCAAAAAGAAGGGGTTGTCATCTTATTGGTTTTTTCTAGCCGTTATGAGAAAAAGTGGCAAGGAATAATGCAAAACACATATATTTTTTACACACGTTTTCGAGTGAATATTTGCGAATAATCTATAGTGATCATGATTGGACATGAAAATACACTCGACAGATTTTCAAAGGTACAAATTAAATACATTTTGACCGCTGTGTTTCAAATACCCATTACGTCAAATACAACACTACAGACACCCACTGTCCCACGTGACTGCACACGACGATTACGTGACTGTATTATGTCACATAATTTATGTGATGATCAATTGCGACAATGTGGGCGATAATAAACGTAATTTCCATCAGATATCCAGTTAGAGGCCACATTAAATTATACAGGTGGTCACGATGACCACTAAAGTTACCTTTTGTCTTTTCTAAGTGGTCAACGAGGCGCCCAGGTGTTGCAATGACCACGTGAGGTTTTTTTGCCAATGCTAACTGCTGACTCATCATTTCCATTCCACCAGTTATGCAAACACAAGACAAGCCAATACTTGACCCAAGTGCTTGGAACTGTTCTTTAATCTGAAACGCCAATTCACGGGTTGGGGTAAGGACCAGAACGGACAACCGACTTTCGCCTGGTTCATTAAGAAGCGTCTGGAGAACTTGTATTGAATTTCATTATTATATATTTATATATATTCTTCGAAGGCAAAAAAATATTTTCACGTCTATTTTTTCGAGTATCTACAGTTTTGACTACATAGGTGAAAGGAGAAACATCCAAAAAAATCTCCTAAAAATAATGTATGAGAAATAATACTCCGTAATGAAATTGTCTTATGCAAAAAACAACCGGAAGATGAAATTAAAAATGTTTTGAAACGTTTAGAAGGGATGTGGTTATTAAACCAAAGTTGTACTTAGGGAAACCCTGTTGTTAAGGGTAATACCCTCATGCTATAATCAAAATTCCGGAAATGATTCAAAATCCACCCCCGTTTAAAATACTCCAGTTTTATTTCAAAATTACTTTAGACACCGTAATAAGTCTAATCGTATCTAACACCGTATTGATCTGTTTGACCTTTTGTGAGTGACCTTATGACCTCAGATGAAATTCTTTCCTGGCAGAGCAAAAGCAGCAGTTTTACCAGAACCAGTTTCAGCGAGTCCGATAACATCTTTGCCCTCGATTGCCACTGGGATCGACAACTTTTGAATTTTAGTCGGTTTCGACCACTTGAGGTCTACACACATTTGAGCAAGTTCTGATTTTATACCTAAGGTGGACCAGGCTTCAATTCCTTCGAGTTGATCTTCTTCTTCGCTTTCAACTTCTTCCTCGACATCACTTTGTCGGTTATCTTCTTCCGAACTCGACATTTGTTTTTCCTAAAATCAAGAAAAAATATTTTTTGAAATACCGATAAGGTCATTTACAGTGTTAAAACGGAAATAATCGAACAGTGAAAGGCAAAATGGAACTATTTAAGGGATCATCGAAGGCCGTCTTTAGAGATCATCCAACTCAGCTTGAGATCGACAGGTGGCCAAATCGGACTTTAATTCTGCGATTTCAGACTTCAACCGGTCAATATCCGACTCACATTCACTTCTCGCTTCATTTTGGCTTTAAATTTGGTTATTTTTGCTAATTTTCAATGGCTCATAAATGAGTTAAGCCACGATCATTTTTCGTCGACCAAAAAAACCATTTCCTTTTCCAAGTTTCATATTCGGGTGAATTTAAAACAGACTCTTTGTCGATTTTGAGTCCTTCTTCAACCAACAATTTCGAAAGATAAAAATCAACACCCTCCTGAGTCAAAAAATTATTCTTCCACGCTGATTTGATCTTTATAAACTCTTTCTTATAATTGGTTTCTCATTACGATTAATTCTAATTCATTTATAATGATTAATTCAATTATAACTGTTACAGGAAACACACTTTCCTTCCCTAATTCGGATAAAATTGGGTAAAGAAGCAATTTATCTGGATCACATGCATTTTTCCATTCAAGCAAACCACTTTGAGGGTTGTCCATGACCTATTCACCACAATTTATGCGGTGAAATTATGCCCCGTTCGCATATTAAAAAATATTTGGCATGTGGCATGAATTGGTTGGAATCCAGATATATCGAGATTTCTATAGCTCAGTTAATCCTGCATTTTAAATTCTTTAAATGATACTGGTATGGCCAATACCAATCTGAACATAAAAGTTTTTTCAAAAATTCTGCATCACCGACGCCTTTTCTCCTGCCTCTTCTTTACAAAAGATTTGCGTCCAAGAGGGTAAACTAGAGGTTTTAGATTGAAAGTCGTCATTTTAACCTTTGCTTGGACGAAAGCGTAGGTGGAAATTTTATGACGCAATTTCAAAATCTGAGCTAAAGTTTCAAAATTGAATTCTCAGGGAACTGGATGAAATCTTTACATACCCGGATTCAGCATTATTCATTGAATCAGAGCCAAAACTTAATTATTCACCGAACAAAAAAGTTATATCGATTTTGAGTCCCTAAAATCAACCAAGGTATGAACAACCTTAACTGTATGAACAAGAATTAATTTCGTCTAATTTGATTAGCCGGTCACTTTTGCCGCATCGAATTTCAACAAAAGTGTCACGATGAGATTCGCATCCATCAATATCGCCAAAGAGGTATTCTAGTCCAGTTATTGTCCAATTCTGAATACGAAAACCAGCAAAAATTCCTTTGGTCGTTTTTTTACTCGTAACGGGTTCAACTGTATAAACTACTGAATTAATCCAACTGTGTTGCTTGTTCAAATTCATCAAGAGAAATTTTTTTTTTGGCGAGTTAGATTTTGCGGTTGTTGTGAACTGTGAACGCAAACTAGAAAGTGTCTCAAATTCTTGAATATCCAGATCAAAGAACAGGTCTGTATTTTCACAAGTGGGGTGTTCTAGAAATTGGTTCCTAGAGTTTGAATCTAACTCGACCAATCAGAATTCGGCAGGGAAATTACGTTTAAATTGACATGTTCAGCCAAGATAACAAAACTTCGTTTAGAGTTTCATCTGGAATTCAAGCGCCAACGTATGATAAAGACTGGTTTAACAGATTATGAAAAATGCGTCGGTTGAAAATTATTTGTATGTACAGGACCGAATGAATTATACTTTATTATGTATATCACGCCTACGCGATAAGCGTTGAAATAGCATTTCTTGATTTAAATATGGATTTAATCAATATAACTCAAAATATTCAAAAATGAAAAAGATTGATTAAAAAACAGTTTTTGCTAAATTGCTGGGTTGGGCAATAGTCATGAAAGTTTGGTAGCTTGTGGAACTGTTCCAACCGTATAATTTTGTTTGTGGTAATATTCTTATCACATGACATTATTTCGAATCAGAAAACAAAAACGTCTTGAATTAACAATTTCAAAATTTTCTAAAATGAACATTAACGTAATAATATTGTGATAATTTTGTTTGGAAACTAACATACTAAGCTAGTTGCATATTTTGTCAAAATTCTGCACCACCTACGCCTTTTCTCCCTTACTCAAGAGTTGTATCCACGACGGTAACACACCTCGAAGAAAGAAAGTTCTTCCGACTCTAGTTTGAGCCGATTAGGATTCTATCCATTAGAACAAATTTGACCCGTTACGAATTTAAAAATGATTCCTAGATTGTGAATGTCACGTGACAATGATGTTAATGATTCTTGTTCCATACTCTTGAAGGGACACATTGAATATGTAAATTCGGAATTGATAAAATCAAAGCATTGTTCGTCATGTTTAAACAAATGATTGAATTTATAACTGGACTTGGATATTCTGTGGCTGTTAATAGTTTTTTCGTTGGAATACGAATTCTGGAATATAATTCTAAATTCCAAAG
The DNA here is from genome assembly GCA_004367895.1 of Oikopleura longicauda. Lineage (NCBI taxonomy): Eukaryota > Metazoa > Chordata > Appendicularia > Copelata > Oikopleuridae > Oikopleura > Oikopleura longicauda. Next base: position 2,793 of record SCLD01099316.1, on the reverse strand, counting down.
TGTCATGACAAGGATTTTTAACTCCTACTTCTGGTAGTAATCATGGACTTATACCCAACGTGAGAGTCGAAAGCTCGTGAAAATCTTAGAATAGATGATCCCTTGAATTTAGGATCACAGTTAGAGATTATCCCAATACGTAACTTAACGGTGGTAAAATTGTTGGTCTGACTCGATTCGATCCTGGCTTTGGTAAATCCTCTAATTTCGAATTAATCCCATCATTAAATCGAATTTTCTCACAATAACCAAATTGAAAATTGTTCGATAACATAAGTGTACATAGTGTTGTGTAGGTTGATATTTTGTTATTCATTCTGCGATATCTTCAACGTTTTCACTCAAAATTGACAGTTTTTGGAATAAATCAGCCGAAAAACTGTTTCTTTTTTCGATTATTTATCAGTCTTTGAATATTCAGACGAAGTTCGCCTTCGGCCTACCTATGAAAAGTGAGTATTTGGTCATTTCAATTGAAATTTTGTATTTTTAACGATTAAAATGGGGGTAGATAACGAAAACACTTAACGTATCTTCACATAAATCCTATTATATTTGTTTAAAAGAGATTATAATCCTATTTCGAAATTTTTTTGATTCTTAGTGATAGCGGTATAATAATGATGTAATAGTAAAACCTTTGATGTTAATGAACAACGGATAAACTCGTGAGATAATCGCTCGACATCCGCTGCGTAAAATGCTCATTAGAATGCACCTACAGTATTAGTGGACAATGACTCGTCAATAAGTTGAAACTTATTCGATAAGTAAGGCTGCATTAAAGTGGGGTGCGTCTCCCCGATGGTCATTTTGTCCGAATTACGAGCGGGCAGTTTAATAACGACGACCATCGAGAAGACGCACCCGCTTTATTACCTTAAATAAATGGGCAGTTTCTCGATAATCGTTCCTGTAATTTGGTGATTTCGAATTTAAAAATTGTTCAAATGATTCAAAGTGAGAAGAATCGTTCAAAACAGATAATCCAGTTTGATGAAACAAAATTCGATAAGAATCACCTTCTGTTGTTACAAGCGAAAATCGAAGACATCTTCCATACGTTCCGTGATAAAACGAATCGACAATCTTAACTAGGGATACAACTTGTATCATAAAAAGTATAAATAAATAAAATATCATAATTTTCTGAAATGGCGCCCTTTGTATAGTATATTCGGAGAGTTGTTTTCCTCTTTGTGAGCAGAATATGATATTTTACTCCGTTAAACTTTTTACAACGACAATAATAAAAGAGTATCCGAGAGTGTGTAAACCTTGACCTGAAAAATTTTAGTATATTTCTGAAATTCTTGAATAATTCGATTTCCTTCTTCAATTAATTCTTCTTGGCTTAACATTAAACCATCTAATGATCTGAAATTCCAAGCATTAATATTCTGCCTAGAACTTACTAGAACATGTTGAAATAAATAAATAAAGAAACAGTAACAGGTGATTACTGCATCATGTATCCCGCCGCGGGGATATTTGTCCCACTGTGTTGTGCCATCATACCTTCATCGGTGTGATACCAAGCTTTCAACTTTTGGAAATTTTTCAATTTTGTTCAACAAAAGAGCAATTTCTCACCAAAATTAAAAAAAAAACAAATCCTTGAAATAATTTGATAATTCGATATTTCTTGCAACTCCCATTGTTTTATTTCCTCTTTCATATAAATTGGCCATGTTGACACATGACATTTGATGACCCAATCCGTCCCCAGCACCCTCACAAGCTCGCACAGCATATTCGATACCTCTCTTTACGTCTAGTGCCACTGGTGGTGATGGAATCTTCGAAAACTTTGGGTTCATAAAGATTGCCGACAAAGCTGCACATGAATCCCAGTTCTTTAGAACATTATTGATCAAACATGTTCGCTCAAGCCTTTCCACCAAGTCAAGTTCTAATGCATTATTTGAAATACTTTTCGTCACAATATCATCAACCTTGCCTAAAATTGTATGATTATTACACATACGTTATTTAGTTATGTTCACTTTAAAATCATGGTGAGTCATGCAACATTCGTTCATGAAATAGCAATACGATTAAGCTGCAAGTATCAGCCGAGAAAAAAAGTAGTATTTTGCGACAGTTGACGAAATTCATCATTTTTTTTCGAAAACGTTTTGACTTTTGAAAAGAAAAATTTACTTTCACAATGATGAAACGCGTGGGATTTAGATCACCTACGCAGCGTAGGCTACGACTCCAAAATTTCTAATCTGTTATAGAAGTTAAGATAGATTGTTTATAGTAAAACTATTCACAAAAAAATAACTTTCAAGCAGCTGCTTGCATGATCAATCAATGAAAAATGAGCTGTTAAAATGTTCGAACAATATTTACGAATTTCTTAATTTTAATTCACGCTCACAAAAATGCTAAATACCCCTAAAATAGCTGGGAACTGACTGTGCGAGGAACTTATTTTCAACGATCTGTACAAATCGGTACAAGAAACGACAGTATTTCAATTCGCCAATACGCGGTTTATAATAACCGTTCATTTTGACGATTTGGCGAAAAGCTTTAGTGCATAAAATAAATGCTCAACTAATACTTGTCAATTTTCAAGGTTTATTATGATGGATATAGCGTGATTTATCCACGTTTGACCAAATCTGATTCGAACAATCATCGTCATGTTCACGGTTATTAATAATTGAAACAATTCGCAAAAATAAGTACGTAGGCTATAACATAGCCTTTGTCACATGGGGTAGTCCAAATCAAGATGGAGTCCAAAAAAAATATTACAGGTTGGAACATAGCATTATCAAG
>SCLD01099305.1:0-10746 GCA_004367895.1 Oikopleura longicauda | reverse complement strand
TTGCTTCTCCTTCGCGCTAATCGTCACGGCGCCGTCTTGGTTGTCGTCGGCGGCATGGGCAACTAACATGGTTGAAGCGAGAATGGTGAACAGTTTCATGGTTTTCTTTTGGTTCTTATCGAATAAACTTTGATGATGTTGGATTGGATAATGTATCGATTATAAAGCGAGACGGAGGACTCTACTGGAGGACACTGGTGACTACACCATCTAGGAACCTCATTTTCTAGTAGGCTTATTCCCAATATTGTGTCAGCAACTAACTGGAGTGATGAATGTTCAAGTCGAAACGTATATCACATACTATATTATAACTTGTTACTACCTATCAAAAATTACAACTTCCAAAATCACTGAAATAATCAACCACAGCCAAGTCGCGGCTAGGATTTTTTTAAGCATCAGGTCAGGATTTTCATTGGCGGTTTACATAAGTCACTGCTTCTCGAAAAGTTACGACTTAGGTCAACGCAAAAATAAAGAATTAAGTTTGCCCAATTGAGCAAATGACGCGCAGGTTATTATGTTAAAACATAATTTATCCAATATTTCGCGAAGTTCAAACTAGTTATTGCATCAATCTTGACCCGAAACGTAATAACGCGAGGGGCACCTACCCGTTGCTTCATTCACATTTTTATTTCGCAACGTGGTCATAATTCAATTTTTCAAGTGTTCGCATACCATGGTGATGATCCTGACGCGGACCCGGGCCAATATATATGTATTCAGTAGTTTAGAATGGTTTAGAACAGTGTTACGAATTTTAAGTTTTGAAGATTTTGATTTTGACATCTGAGATTAAAGTCTGCCCATAGTGGATCCGTATTTGATACCCGCCAAATGTGAAATATCCTGGATAACAATAAAAAACGGGCGTTTCAAATGAAATCACAACAAAATCCTATTAAAGTCTGAGAAAGACGAACATTAGAAATGAAACTTTTGCCGTTTATCTTTCTAATGGCTAGTGGTGCCAAAAAAGGCAAGAAGAAAGGGAAGAAGAAGGGGATAGAGATGAATGCTGAAAATCCGGCCGCTGCCGAAATGCCAGGCCAGCCATTGATTATGCCAAAACCGAACAATTGTCGTTACGAAGGAAACTTCAAGTGGGTCGACGGCTACATCATGTCGAACCCAGCCAAGTGCATTTTGAACGTTGGCTGCAAGTCAATCACCGATTGCGTTTTCCTCTGCCGCAATTCGTTGAATTGCAACGCACTGACTTTTGCGCCGAACGATAACAAGTGCTATTTGTTCGATCAAGCAGTGACGGAGACCGATATGGAAACAACAATGCGCTGGTGGGATTATCCAGAAGCGTTTACGGGCACTTTGGCTCAAGTATGCAATTAAACGTCATGACATCATCAAATTATATACTCTTTTATATAAAGTACCCAGTACACATAAGCGGGTGTTTCAGTTCATCGATAATCTCAAGTCACCAAAAGAATAGTGCTTAGATATTCAACACTGTACTGAATCAATTTTGCATCCTTGTAAATAGTTTTAGAGTGTCATAACTTTCCGATAACCAATGATTGCAATTGCTTGCTAGTTGAGGACGTGTGAATTTAACCCAGTCATTGCAAGACAAGTAATATTTTGGGGTCGCGAAATATTTGATCGGGACGCAGTGATCGGCTCTATTTTTTTAAAAACTCTTTGGTGAACTTATATTTAGAAGCAAACCACATTTGTAGAATCCAACCGGAAATTGCCCCTTCTCATTGGATCAACTTTAAAGTGTACGTCAGTTTGTGTTACTTCTGTATTCAGTTTGGTGACTGTTATAGAGCGTGATTCAACTCACTGTTGAATCTGTGGTTCCCTTCGTGGACGAATTGATCTGGGTTCTAATCAATTTCGTTACAATATTCGCAAGAACAGCTAAGAACAATAAAGAACGGAATTATTATATTCATATTCGAGGGATGTTTTTACGTGATTTTAACCTTTTTTCTAAATTTAAGGGAGTGATCCCAAAATCCGTTTATTCGTTCTCCAAAAAACATTTGACCAGCTAAGTATGTGTGCATAAGCTTTGTGTGGTTTTGGGGCGTGATTCGAAGTAATGTAAGGGACGTTTTTGCTGCAGGTGACTTATGACCCGTTCCCTGACGCCAACCACCTAATCTGTTATTCTTGATTGATACGATATTGGTTGCTCAACTAATGTGACATGAAAAATACTGAATATTTGTTTTATTCAGACTGAGTCTGACAGACTCACATGTTCAACTTTCACGTTGGTTCAATCGCTTTCGTGAAAAACCGTGCTCATCATTATTATGGAGTCTAATCAGAAACTTTGACGTCATTTTTACGGTACAAAATAGAACGGGAAGCTCATTTCTCGTCGATATTTGTTGTATTGAAGCAGGCCATTTAAAAATCTCTAAATTATACGCTGTTAGAGCAATAACTCTACGTGTCTTTGTATACGGTGTACACACACAGCTTAATATAAAAGTTCTAATCCTTTTCTTGTCGTAAAAACTGTATTGACTACTAACTCAACCTTCCTTTATCCAACACAGGTTGCGTTAAAAATTAAGCTTACATTTCTGGAATGGGATTATCCGTGGGAACCTTTAAATTCCGGGGGATGTTTTGTGACAAATAGAGACCACGTAACAGCATAAGACAAATACCAGATGTCCCTATGTACAACTCTACTGAAGGTGACGCGGATTGTGAAAAAACGTGTTAAAACTATTTTCGAATCAAAATTAAAGAGAATAAACAGCCGCTAACTTACATTAATCGACCAGGAACTATGCCAGTACAAAGCCAATTTAAAGGTTACTCTGCGCATCTTCTAAATTACAGCGAGCGGTGTCAATTAAGTGGCGAATTGTTGGCGGTGAATTTGAGATTGTTGTTTACCAAGCACACGCTGCAAATACCACGGTTTATGAAAGATTGATCTTGAAGTACTCAATTCGAATTTAATCGACCTTATGTTGGTCAAAGCGAAATGATGACTCTAATTATTAGGAATAGGATGGGCGTTAATGTTTTAACTGTACCTGATCGAGGATGATCGTGTATTAACAAAGCGAATTACAACGGATATTATGGACCCCAGTGTCACGAGCAGTGTATATTTTGTTAAATTAATCCACTGAAATTCAATTAATTACCACGTTGTATCATACTAACTTGTTTCAATTTAAATTTACTGATATGATTATAGCGTCATAACTTATGACTCATAAGAGGTATTATTTGAAAAAGTTTTTTCATTTTTTTGGCAGCTTATTACTAGGTAAAAGTAGACTATTACAAGTTCATAGACACCATGATGATCATAACCGGTTCACTAGTCTAGAAGTTAGCCAAAATGACCAAAAACCATCCTAATCTAGGTACCAAAATTGTTAGAAATTCAGGTCTTCAGCTTTAGGTTAATGTTTTGGTTGAATAACATGATATGAATGATAATAAGCCTGTGTGGTTGGTGAAAACACGCGTTATAAAATAAAACCTTATTCTGTAGCTACACTCGTTTGATGGAACACCTATTTTTATAATGGGTTTGCCGTAGGTTTGGTTCGGCGGTGTTGGGTTCAAATTTGTTTTGAGTCACAAGCGTAACTGAACGTCATAATTTACTACCGAACGTTATGTTGTACCACAAACGAAGTTAGGAGCCAAGTTTATTAAGAATTTTCTTGTTGATGTTACAGTTCGTTAATCCTTCAGCCAGTCTGCGCCTGGTGGCTGATTGGTGCCATCGGGGAAGTAGTAGGTGATGTCCTGCTCGAAGTTTTCGTGCTCTAAAATTCAGTCAACGTCCAAACATCCAGTTTGTAGAAAAGTAGCTTTACCTGGGAAGTAGTAGAAAAACATAAGGGGCTCGTCACGTTCATTCAATATTTGATGCGGCGTGTTGCCCGGAATGATTATCAACGTTGGATCGGCGTTGGCGTCAACTTCGCGGATTTCGTCGCCAATTTGAAATTTCCCGACACCGCTGAGAGTTTCAAGCGTAATAAAACTTCACATAAAATGAGTAGACTGACCGATAGACAAAGTAGTGTTGTGTCTCTTTGTGCCAGTGCAAATGTTCGAGGCCACCCTTGCCCATTTCAGTGACGCCCTGCTCGGTCAAACCGGGAATTTTAGCGTACTAACCAAGTCAGATATCAATTCTTTATTGGCCTTGGCTAACCTTGATTGAATGCATGCCCAGATCCGGATTGTCAATTTGAATCCATGGCAAGCCCGAGTTTGGGTGAAAGAGCTTGTCCATTTTCGCCACGGTCGGATGTAGATTCTGATGGACAATGTGACGATCCGACAAGTCCATTGCTTTTCCTGGTGGACACGTTCACTTGTCTGTTTTAGTACTCTTTCACCATTTTACCTGATCCAAGACATTTATATTGAGTCCACGACAGGGCCTTTTTGACCGTAGCAGATAACTGGGTGAACGCGTGATTCGCAACCGTTGGCATTTTTCTGATCTCTGTCAAATGATTAGACAAGCTCGTTTTTATAGAGGGGGTAGATGTTACTGTAGTTGTAAAGGCCAGTAGCGCCATCAATGACGCGTGTTTAAGTTCTCAGAAACACCCCTTTTTGTAGCCATCGTATTCGAATGAACTCTTGAAATGTAAATCATTAAATTGTTAGGCAATTATTTTGTCGTAAATGTAAACAATTGTGGCAGCAATTGGGTTTTTTCGGTACAAGTTTGCATCATAATCAAGGGATACCGTGCAATTTAAACGGTTCAAGTCGACTTGCATGGAACAAGTTAAATCGCTACTAAAGAACTGATAGTAGATGTCTAAAACAAACGATCATGAACCTGCCACAAATTGTCTAAGAGTAATTAAAGACCGTTGCATAATTTCTCTGCGTTCATAACCAGCAACACCCACATTTGGTAAGTGTCACAAAGTCACACGCAAGGCGAAGGGTATTATTGATAACTACTTTGAATGAAAATGAAGTTCATTACAAACCAATTGTTACGCCGGATTGGATTTTGATCATACACAGTGTCTTCTTACCGCACGCATAATGCGTCCAGTACTTCGACCTAGCCGCGTTCCGCACTGATAAATAATCTCAACTCAGGGAATACAAGCGGCTTTTCCCGTTGCAAGATAAGATCCTTGTTATTTAATACCAGTTAAAGTTGACCAGTTGAACTAACCACCTTTATGTTCAACATAGGCCTTGGTACATAGCCCGTTACTGGTCACTTACATTGTTCGATAAACTTTACGTTCAAAAGTACTTTCTTTCCTGAACTTGGTTCCTGTTTATGCTCCTCCACACCTTCCGTTGACACAAAACAAGTTCAAGTCAGAAATGGGTGCGGTTACTTATCAACCCGGTTAAGTTAGCGCTTTACATTGGATTTGCATAGCTATTTTGAACTCCCCCGAGCTATTTGTGTCGAAAACAAGGCTAAACCTGGGGTTCAACATCAAGGTCACGTTGTTTGAACTTATCAGAGAGTCAGTATACTCTCAGAAATTATCTTCTGGTGGAAGCAGATGCTGGATTTCCCATAATGTTATACTCAAAACAGTAAACTCTTCGACGTCTCACAGACATAAAAAGTCAGACACGCCTTCTGAAGCCGGACTCACCCTGCTATTTACAAACACAGAGTGTTCACTGTAACGAGCGCCATCGTTCCCACAACGAACTGACTAGCAGAGTATTGGAATTGGAAGACGAAAACGAAATTAACACACTGCCAAATCGTGGATTCTAAAAGCATTGATGTGTCCACAAACACCACTCACTCATTGCTGCGCCTTCTCAATCGTTAGATGCTTTACTTGTGTGTTTATTTTAGAGAAAGGCTCACTTGTTGTCTAACCCCATTCCGTCCTGTTTCGTTTGTAAATTTCAAAAACAAGAAAAGATAACAGTAGTTGAACTCGAATAAACTAAACGGTCAGTACACTTCAAAAGGTCTTTCAGAAGTAACACCTCATGGCGTGGGGGTAGTAATAAAACCAAGTTGACGGATCAAATCTCCGGAGTATTAACCCCCTCACGCCATACGGGCAGCGACCATTGAATTTGCATAATTATGATGATGCCCGAGTGTCAATCGATTTCGATCTATTGGCCGTATGGACAAAATGACACCACTTCAATGGAGGACGTCACAGTTTCATCATTCATCCACACAATTTATGAGCGAATATAAACCCGGGTAAACTTTACTTGACCTTGTGTGTTCCTCTTTGTTTGTTCAGTAATTGAATCTGATTAGTGCCACCAAGTTCAATTGCGCTCTCCTTCTCGACATCCGAAGAAACGAGGAAACCCGTTTCTATCCTCTGGGGGTTAATACGAGGGCCACCAGTAAGAGAGAGAGACAGAAATATATTTTCATACACAGTTCATTCACCATCGAGAAAAGAAATCAGAGTAAAGGACAATGGCATCGACGACGACGACAACCGTTCGGGTAAGACCAAAAAAGACTATTTTCGGCACCTTGCTGGGTGTGATTGGCCATTTCGCATTACACTGCTCGCATGACTCAAGTACATACGGGTTGAGATTTAGTCACACCTTTTTCCTGTGAAAAAAAAGTATTGACAAGAGAAAAAACGCTATTGTGACGCGTCGTCTGATAGACAGTGTGTTTGCGACTTTTTGAAGTTGACGAAAACAGGGGATCATGGGCAAGAACGGCAAAAAGAGAACGTGTTCTGGGTTTGTCATGGTGAATGAGAATATCGAAGTACTGGTAAGCGAGTGTGATTTTTATTCGTCTGTTCATTTTTGTTTACTCCAAATAATCATAATCGCCTGACATCAGTCCCGTCAGGTACGAATTAAGTGGGGAGGAGCGCTTGTCATATTGTACGACTCCGCCATCGGGCTGGATCATTGACGGCGTTATTAAACGGTAGTTTGTATATGGGCTGTATTCGCGGAAGAGGTCAAGAATTTCTTGATCAAGATTTGAGTAGTCGTAATCATAGGCCGGGTCGACGCTAAATTGTGCCGCTTTCTTTATGGTTTTTCACTTGGAACTTAAAATTTACACTTATAAAACCTAACGGTTGAGTGCACCATGTTCCTGAAAATGTGAACGCTAAAAAAAGACAAAACATAATATTCTGAGGGTTGTATTGTGAGATCCAGGCTCTTATATAAAGTTGTGCGTATCGGCAATATTGACATCTAAACCGACGTTGTAATACGGTGCCCATTCAAGTATAACAAAGGGACCTAGTTTCGACACTAAGCCAATAAGTTGACTTCAGAAATGCCCGTTTCGACGTGCCTGTCTCAATGGCGAGCTGCAAACAATGAAGGACATTTACGAGAAGAACGCCAACATCGAGATGAACGTCGACCGGTCCGGGTGGAATGGGCTGCACCACGCCGCCGCGGCGGGCCAAATGAAACCAATTGAAATTATGCTCTATTGGAATTTCGATGTCAACGCCGTCACCAATGACAACGAAACACCAATACTCTTGGCCACGCGAAGCGGTCACAAGGTTCCACTTGACGCTCTTATCGAACTGACCCAAATTATTGTCCAATACTAGGATGTGACACAGTACCTGCTGGAGAATGGCGCCGACCCGTTTATTTCGTCAAAGCACAAGTCAAATCCGTTGCTTGAAGCGGCAAAAAAGGGCCAGCCCGAGATTGTCGAGCTGCTGCAGGATGCGATCAACACACACGAGCCAAGCAACGCGGCAACCAGCCCGACATCGGATGATGCCGTTTTGGCCGGTGGGCCGACGACGAGCGAGTATAAATCGGCACTGAAAAAGTTGAAGGAGGCGAATGAGAAGATCAAGGAGCAAGAGGGCCAAATCAAAAGCCTCAAATCAGGTCACACACTACTATTGAAGCATTTCGATTTTTGACTTGAGAATCGTATATAGAAATCGAATTCCACGAGAAAGAGAGCCAAATCAAAACCGACAAAGTCAAAAGCATCACCGAGAAGTATAAAGCGGATGCGCTCGAAAAGGATGAAATGGTGCGCACGATCAAGCATGATATTGATGTGGTCGAAATGGACGTCCGCAAGTCGAATCAACTGTTGCATGCCGAACAAGAGTTGAGGTTAGTTGTTTAACAGTCAAATTTGAATACAAAAATAATTCGAATAGAGAGTCGTTAGAAGACGAAAATCTGAAACTGATGGAAATGGTGCGGCAGCGTGAGACGACAATTAAGAAGCTCGAGTCGAGAACGCGTAATGCACTCGAAATTTCGATTAAAGCTGATGATGGTAATGCAAAAACCAAATCAAAACTTGAAGTAATTTTCAGCTATTCGCGCCAACTCGGCAAAAATGGAAAAGTTGCAAAAAGAAAACGCATCGTTACAGCAGCAGCAGCAACAACAGTCGTCCGTACAAGTCCGAACCGAGAAATTGGCTGGTCAGGAAAGTGGCATCGAAATTAAGCATCATGAATCGTTACTTATGGTTTTTAATTTTGAAACTAACTTGTAACCACTTTATAAGGATGACTTTGCCGTTTTTGGCACGGCTTTACTAGAAAAAATTGCTGCGTTGAACGCGACAGTTATGTGTAAGTGAACTGTTTGTTGTGACTTCGTTTCATAATTAAACCCGTTGAAGCATTGAAAACACAAAATGAAGAACTGACACAACGCAAGCCAGACACCACTGCACTAGATGCAATCAAAGATGAAAACGACAAACTAAGCAATGAGTTAGAACAGATTAAATCAGAAAATACGCGATTACAAGCGGAGCATAAAGACGCGTTCACTGAGCTGAATTTACTGGAACAGGACGTCTTCACACTGCTAAAAGCCAGGGTTTGTGTACAAAATTAATTTACACGGGAGGAATAGTCAAAATTGTGCTTTTGATCAAAGAAATCCTTTTTGGCGATTCCAAAAGTGGAACAAAAAATACTAATTGTCCTAAACCTTGCATGACAGTCACCAATGATTCGAAATTGATTCACGCGTCTAATCGTAGTAATGTCGATGATAATAATGTCAACTCATCAACATCCCCCTCCTCCACTACCGTCGATCTTGCTAAACTCGAGAACGACATCACTGTACTCCATCAAGAAAACGCTTACTTAGCCCGACGACTGCACAAGCTCGAAAGTCCGAAATCATAACTCGCTCATTCGTATTGTCCATATATAAAATAAACCACACCGTTATTGTACGCTTTACTCGCACTCTTTTTTTGTGTGTTGACCTCAACAGTTCCGACACCGAGCACATGATTCCTCGGACAGATTACCATTGTTTCACTGGAAGTGACGTATTAAACTTTTTATATAAAGTCGCGATTAGTTCATTTCCAGTTCCATTATTACACAGCTAGAGTAACATGCGCACATTGAACGGAGCTTTAGGTAAGTTAAACAGATATTAGCCCAAACACATTGGATCCATTAGTTCTGGGCGCCGCCAATGGGCAACTGATCCCTGGCTTCGGCATTTTGCCCGCGTCGATCCAGAATACGGTCTTGAACACGGTCAAGAGCACTGTTGAAAGTGTAACGGGCGTTGACACGACTGATTTTGTCTCGGATGATGCATTGATCTCAATTTTGTCCGATCCGAAGACAACGGACCCAATGTCTTGGGATGAAGAATTCCTGACGCCACTTGTTGAGAATGTCGAGAATGGCGCCGAGATAATCGCCTATACGCAAATGGCACAGGGCCTAGCCGAGGAAGGCGCCGTCGCCCTGGCCGAGGTTGGCATCACATCACCGGCTGACTTGAACTCGGAGAGTATGGCGGCGGCTTTGGGCGTTATTGTCGAGTCAGATCCTGCTTTTGAACAGGTCCTTATGGACACCTTCAATGCTGATGGGTCATTCAGCTCGATTGATGATGTTTTGACAGATTTGACGGCTGGATTCGATGATGTAATGGAGACATATGCCGATGATTTGGCAGACCCGACCACGTGGTCAGCCGACACGTTTACGAACATAATGACGGATTTTGTTGCATCCAGCACCATTGCCGGTGACTACATTACATCCGACATGATTAATCAAGCAGCCAATTATGCCGATCAGGGCCTCACGGCAGCTTCGGATGCGGGCTTGGCCGACTTGAGCAGTGGAAATCTGCTTGCCGAGCTGATGGCGCCCCTCGAAGTATGCACGGGAACGCTTGACGCCGCCCGTACGTTGGGCATTCAAACGCTGCGTGGCATTCTTGATTTTGATGCAGCAAAATTCATGGAGAGCCTGGCCAAGTTGATTGGTGATGGTGCGCAGTGCTACGAGGCGTACAAATCGTTGACGTCAGAAGACGGGGCAGCTGACCCCACGATCATTGATCAAGTACTTGGTATGAATTTCATCAAAAACTACGAATTTAACAACGTCAAATAGAATACGCTCCATATCCATTCATGGCGATTGAGAAGTACTACAAATTGACTGACTCTATTGAGACGATCCAAGTGGACTACCGCCACTTGGTGATTGATATTAATGCTTTGGTGAGTTTTACTGGACAACAACAAGTTTCAAGCTCAGTTATAGTTCTACGTTTACGCGCCGTTACTGGAGACTAGTTACGTTCAATTCGGACGTTCCGTTTCGCGCGGTCTCTCCGACAACATTTGGCCCAAAGTTGGTCAGTTTGCCGAGGAGGGTCGCACGTTGTACAACACTGCGTTGGAGGACATACCTGTACTTGAGAATTATCAAATGAATCAACTTGTAATGAAACACTACTTGAATGTGGTTCACAATCATTGGGGATATGTGG
>SCLD01099293.1:0-10748 GCA_004367895.1 Oikopleura longicauda | reverse complement strand
AGTTGGAGAACCCAAATGTTCACAACCGTTCGGTCAGTGTGTTTCGGGGTGACAAAGCGTAGGACCACTAGAAGCCCATGAGGGCTTTCAGATTACACATACTGACGGTGTCTACCCCTTGTTCAACCGACAGTCCTCCCTTAACACTGGCCAGGTTACGTTGGAGCACCTGAATTAAGACTTCATCGATCAAAAAGTCTACGACAAAACGGCTGGTACCGTATCCGGACAATTGAAGAGCGTACTATCCGTCTTTGCATTAGCTGTTTTCGCCCTTTGAGTGTAATAAATCAAATCGTATGTGAAATCATGAACCTAGTGATGAAACTGAGTAAGCAATTGTCAACTGCCTGACGTAAGCGGCTCACGGGTAGCCTTCAACGGTTTGGCACCTAACCAAAAGTTTCCTGAGGGATCAATACTATGATTATCTTTAGACGGGGTTGACCCGAGTTTGCGTTAGTTAGACCTTTATGCGTCTATGCATCAGTTAAGTTCTACTCATGTATTACTGCAGATCTCGATAAGTCTTTCGCCAACCCTTTATGCAACTACTTGATTGATTACAATGATATCATCGTGAAAGCATGTCCATATTAGGTGATACTATGCAGCATTGGATGAGATGGCGCATACTTCAGACAAGGTTCAAACCGTGTCACTAAAAGGGTCCCCCATTTATAACTGTAGGTGTCTTTCCGTCGTGGTCTTCTTGAACTCTAGCTGATGTAACATCAATGATGTTGTCAGACAGTCACGGATGCATTATACTAGAAAAGGATATCACAAATGGGTCTAACTTGCAAGCAAACATGGCAAGACAAGGTAAAACAGCTGATCTATGTGGTTTTTGGCATAGAATTCATCTTATATCTCGAAAATAACTTTTTTGATACAAACGAGGGCCCAAATAACTCCAAATAAGCTGAAACTAGTCAAAACTACTTACTGTTGTGCAACCGTCGTACCAAATAAAAATATGATATTGAATGTACACTTTTTTTGTTGTCCATTTCAAAGGACCCCCGCTTATGAAAACGGGCCCTCGTCGAAGGGCCATCGACTGTAGCTCAATTAATTATCTACTAGTAGAAGTGTATCTAATAAGCGGAGATATTTTGTTTTTTAAATTACGTCGCCGAGGTCGCCTTAGGTCGTCAGGTTGTGGTGAGAACTTGTGTCTGTATGAGCATTTGTAACCGACCTGCCGGATATCACCGTGGAAGTAGCGAAGTAGCGTGTCACAGTAGCATCTGGCATTTCGTCGCTTCTCTTCGTATAAACGTGACGCGATCCGTCTTCAGATGGTTCAAATGAGAGATTAATACCAAAAAACTCTGAAAAGTAAATTTTTAGAGTGCAAGATAGTTCCATTAATTTTTCTACTGTAAAAATGTGACAACACAAAATTGAGCAACCACTCTGATCGTCACTGTTAAATCACGCACGTTATTTGAGTTCAGTCGTGATATAATTTTTCTATTGCAAGTCTAGCAAAATAATCTGAACCCATTATTGGCAAATACAGTAATTGAGCGGCAGGTGATAGTACTCACACGCATTACAATATGACAGGAATAAATAAAACAAGAGTTGCACTTTGGTACCATGAGCTGCCATGAACGGTGTCTTCGGAAAAGATAGCTGCGCCGCCTATCTCACTCTCTCATAATGATTTGAACTTCAGAATTCGACAACATTTCCGCGAGTTGTGCGAGAATAACCGTTTCAGTCTAATCAAACTTCAGTGTATCATTGACATCCGAAACAAAAATGGTGAGTATTTATGATAGAAACAAACAGAGATGTCAAAAAACTCACTAACGAATAGACACGGCTTGATTTTCTTCAAACGCGAAAATTCAACTCAGACAACTTCACTATACTGAAGCTTCATGAAGCCGAGGCACAGTACACCAAATTAAAGGTGAGACCAAATGTCAAGAGAGCCAGCATTAAAAATTGTATGAAGGAGCGAACTCCGGGCATGGAAGTCTGGCCCGGTCCAATTGAGGAAACCTTCGCCCTGCTCCAAGAACAATGGCCGACAAAAGGCAAGAAGCAGGAACAGGTGCGTTTGGCCGAACATTCAAGTTTGAAGCATCTAACAGCGTGCAAAGCCACAAACTATTATAGCTAAAACGTGATGAACTGAGCCAGTGGTTAACACTTTTTTTCACTTTCGGTCTAGAGCTTAACCGAGGGTGAAGCGATTGAATTAATGTAAAGAAGCCCAAAATATGGTCAAATAGAACATTGAGGCCAGTCACAATCTAAAGACAGTTCAACATCGTTACAAAAATGAAGCTTACATTATATAACACACTGAGCCTCGGCGGATCACCAATTTGTCTCAGTGACATGTCGGCGGTTGGTATTCATTTCAGTTGGCGGGGTCACGGAAGTGACGTTTTTAGACAGTTTTTGTCTAGCTGGACAAGTAATGTCTAGTTTTGATCCTCCATGTCATCAAGTATTTTTAGGGTTTACGATTAATAAGCTTCTGAAGTTCAATGTAAAGAGTTAGGTTCTTAGTTAATCCTTGACCCAATAAATCAGTGACCTTTTAAAGGGACTTTAAAGGGGCGTTTTACTGAAATTGTGCGATTAGTGTATTACTAAAGTGCAACTTAGGCAGCAATAACCTAACGCTTCAACACACATTCAGCGATGGGCGTCGTTGCGAGATTCGAACGATAAAATGCCAATGCATTTAATTCTGATCCGAACGGATTTGATTTCAAAACTTTACAAAGAAAAAATCACCCCAATTGCACATGTCAAAATTATGGAGGTGGCCGGACGCACCGACATGTGCTACATTGATGATTTTCTGATCAAGAAAGTAAGACTTGTTCGACTGATTAGTAAAACTCAAATTTATTTACCAGCAATTCCGAAGCCAGGGATATGGCCGTTTCTTTTTTGACATGGTCCAACAGTTCATGATGGAGCAAATCGACATGGACTGCTTCGGCATGAGCACCTTCAGCAACACGGTAATAAGCACTTATTATACAGCAAAGTTTTAACAAAAACAAAAAGACTGGCCAAACATTTTTCTTTCACATGGGCATGAACAAGCAAACCGAGCGTATTCCGTATGTCGATGTTCACGAGAAAAAACTCCTGCTCAAATTGAACAGCTTTTTCTCGGTTGCCAAGCATGCGATGGATCGCCGAACGTGAGTGACGCATTAGTGAACAAAAGCGCTAACTAATTACAGTGATGCGCGCCGAACATGGATGGCAAAGGAGTTGATCCATTACCACTTGTTCGGCACAGATGGCTACACTGAGCGCAATGTCAAACGCGAGACGGAAAAGGCAAAGCTGGAGGAAGAGGCAGCAGAGAAGCAAGTTGGATCAGGTACTGTAGTTGTCATTACATTCAAGTACTAATTCGAATTCCAGTATATGAAAAGCACAACGCAGACGTGACCGGGCACGGTGGTGTGATGAAGATGGTAGGCGCATGGGGACCGGGCATGGCCCCACCCGAGCCACCACCAATGCCAAAAGACAAAATGGGCGGTATGCTGCGGAGGATGTCGCGACAATTGCGACGAATGTCAACAACAGTCAGGGATCCGAATGATGCTCTTGTTGAAGATTTGCATTAACTGTTTTAAGTTTCGAGTATTTAGTTTGGATTGGGGTTTTGGGTTCTTTCTTACTGTTTAACTACTTTTTAACTTATCATTTTTACTTAGTTTTTCTTTTTTGATATCAGAAAAACTATCCTGTTTTGAAGTGGGCAGCGTATTTCCCATTGTGCAACACTGATGATTGCAGCACAAACCAAACAGTACCAAACTGCAGTGATGCAACACAACATGACTTTTTACAACTGTACACGGATTTTCGCTTGTGTGTATTATATTATATATATATGTGTCGCACTGTTAGTGACTTGGCAGACAGGTTTTCTTCGCTTGCCAAACTCATAAAACTCATATCGTTAACAAGTCGTGCCTATTTCGTGATTTCTGGTCTCACATACTGTATGCTTGCAGTTTTTTGTTATAAAATGAGCAACGGATTTAGTACCCACACTCAGCAGAGTCTGCGATTAATTGAGTGTGGCGCTCGTAAACCCAAGTTTTATGCACATTTTCTATGTCATCAGTTTCTGTTGAGTGGTCGTTTTTATTGCAGTCTAGATACACACATGTCACAAAAATATTTACAGAATTTGTGCTCACTCCATCAATATTGCAGATGGGCGATTCTCCGAGCCGTTCATTCGTTTTGTTCAGGGCAAATCGGTGCTCCAGTCGATTGTCGTTGTAAAATTGTCAAAATCATAGAATCGATTGCACTTTCGAGGTGTTTAAGACAACTTAAGACAGACTTACGACGACTGGCTAAACGAACTAAAATAGCATGAAGCAATAGACGGGGTTGCTTTTGGGCAACTTGCGCAAGTACTTCGCGTCTAGACACATTCCTTATCAGTGGCGCAACACTGTCGACACGTGCTCTCTTTTTCCATACTCATTGGCGAGCATTGGTACCACTCGTACACCCAATTATTCGTTCCTTGCTTCTTACCACTGTTGTCTGGCTTTTGATGGAAATTCTGGATTTTGTTGTTATTGCACGCATGATCCGTTTTGCAGCCCATTTGCACATTTTCGAATATTCCGCCGCGTCTCCGTAATTCGACATGACATGCTGATATATATGGTGTTAGAACGAGCGCTTACTGAAGGAACAAATACCTGGGTGTTCCTCTTGGCACGGGGCCAAGTAGCCGGTTGTGTAGCACTCTTCCATTGTCGCTGCTTGACAGTGGAAACAGGTCAAGAAGCCGTCGTCATCCGGAAAACGTACGATTCGCTTCGCCGCCTCGTTTGCCTCGGCAATTGCCGCCGATCTGCCCAGTATCGAGTGTGCTTTTAAACTTACGGCGGCTTGCTGCGCCAGGCGATGCGCTTTCTGATTCCACGAGCGAATCAATGCCAGGGCATAATGCTCGAATACGGGAACGCGTGCAATGTCACCGGCGGGCGATGTCAGGGGTAGTTTCTTCAGGGCTCGCAATGGGGATTACCATTTCTACTCAACCCAAAACATTAACTAAGTTTCGTTCTAGTCAAACTAAAGAGGCACAAATGACTGTAATAGACAAAGGGTGTGGTCCGAGGTGAGGCCATGAGTGAGTTCGTCAGTTTGGTAACTCCTAACTAATATCTTCTTTGAAAAATAAGCCGGCACGGGCACCAGTTTCATGCCGACATTGTTGCGTATCGAACGAACTTCGATTGTCGTTGGCGCCAGTGTAGTAGTTGTTGTTGTCGACGTTGTCGAAAGGGCGACGACTGAATTTAAAATGGTTCAAGTTCATTTCCATGTGATAACTACATTACCGTCACTTCCGTTGTATGATTGGCCAAATAAAAGTGATTTATTCTCGACCACTTTCCCGCCCTTCCCCGCTGAGCATCGAAGTGATAATTAACTCATGCCGAACATGGTAAAAGTGTACTTTCTGTCAAAAAAGGCGAAATGTGGAAAAATAAACGTTGATTTATCACTGCGTTCCTTTTCGCCTTCTCTTCGTCTGTTCTCTTTCTGCTTTTCGCGCTAGGCGTTTTTCTTCTCTGTATTTCAATTTTGCCTCGTTCATTGTCAAGACACCTTCAAAAGTACGAGTTTAAAGTACTGCTTCGATATTTTCGACTTCAAACCTGATTCAAGTAGTGAAAAAATGGCCAAGTAACCGAACAACTTCATCTTCTTTCGCGTTCACTCACAATCAGTCAACTGATGATTTGTCGGGCTTTTCCGTGATGAATATTTGGCGGTGGTGATGGTGCTCGCGGGCGCCACACAGGCGAAGTGCGCTAGACTTGACCTGATAAGACAGATTAACTTTGTATTTCTGTACTATGTCGCACTTTTAATTGCGAAGTTCGCCATATAAGAAAATATAAGAAAAACACGATTTTATATTATTTCGTAACAAAGCTAACGCTTGATCTTCCAAGGCAATTCGCCTCAAATTAAAGCTTTGTTTTACATCGAAATGTCCGAAAACTTCCGTGGCCAGCGACTGTATTCCCCTTCACAAGAATGGTCCAATAATTGACAAATCAAAGTTGCCTTCGTCATTTTTTCGTTTCAGCGACACTTGTACCTTGCTCCAGTTGTATAACAAGCAACCACAAAAGACAGACTGTCTGGGAAAAACAAATCATAGACGTCAAACGGATGATCATAACTCCTTGATTGTATCAACAATAATAACCTTGAACGACAGCATGTAATCAAGAACGTTCACCACCTTCTTAACAACACATAAGTGGTCCTAGGTGGTGGCCAGGATTTTATCTAAAATAGAGCTTTCTAAAACAAATCCCGCTTGGGTCATTTGGCCCTGATCGGCGTGTATCAAATGTTACTTCAGATTAGGCGGTAGACTCAATGTACCGTAACTCTATATTAATCGGGCTTTCCGGGTGGCGACAGTGTTGAGTAAGCAGCTTTAGGTGACCTTGAGCTAGAGAAGGAGTGAGTTTTGTGTGAAAGACACACGAATAGAACAACGTGCCAGTGGGATAAGCCGCGCGGATTTGGAATGTTCATCCCGCGAAGCACACAATCCACGCCGGCTGGATCAAGTAATCAACTTCACGTTTCGTTTATTCGATTTATGCTGACGATGGCGAAATTATTGTTCCGGCGCGGACGTTTCAAGTCCGTCAGCGGTTGTTGTTGTTTCATCAAGTGTCTCATTAAGTGATTCATCTTGGGATAGCATCTTGTAGTTAGGCTCGTTTTGCTCGTCATGTGAATTTTGCTGGCCCTGTTGACCTGGTTGACCTGGTTGGCCACCTTGTTGACCCTGTTGGTTATTTTGTTGCCCACCTTGCTGGCCTTGCTGACCACCTTGGTTACCTTGTTGGCCTGGCTGAGATGGTTGGACATGCTGTTGCCAATTGTGTTGTCCCTGCTGTCCGCTCACTTGTCCCGGTTGTCCGGGTTGGCCAGGCTGAACATATTGCTTCCAAACATGTTGCTGATTCTGCCAATCATTTTGTTGCCCTTGTTGACCTTGCTGGCCACCTTGGTTTCCTTGTTGGCCTGGCTGAGACGGTTGAACATGATGTTGGCTTGGCTGTGGGCCTTGTTGACCCGGTTGACCTAGCTGAACATATTTCTTCCAATCATGCTGTTGATTTCGCCATTGATTTTGTTGTCCCTGCTGGCCTTGTTGACCGGGTTGGCCACCTTGATTTTGTTGTTGCTGGGGTTGAGGAGGTTGAACATGTTCCTGCCTGGGTTGTTGTGGCTGGACATACTGTTTCCATTTGTGTTGTTGATTCTGCCAGTTATTTTGTTGACCCTGTTGGCCACCTGTCATGGGATTAAAGAGTAACTTGATATCTATTTGTAAGACAATCCTAACCTTGACCACCCTGTTGCCCCCGTTGTCCCTGTTGATGATGTCGCTGTTGTGGTTGTTGCGGCTGTTGCGGTTGTTGATGATGCCCCTGTTGACCTTGCTGACCATGCTGCTGACCTTGTTTGCCCGGTTGACGTCTTTCTCTAATTAATGGCGTGGCCTGTAAAGTCGCCACAACTAACAAAACACATTTCGGCAGCATTTTGAGCTGTTTCAGATTCGTACTCATTCGAGCCGTGATTTATACATCATCGATGCTGGACAAATCAAAACAAGTAGCCAGAGGCTGAATCAGGGTACATGACGAAATTGACAACCCAACTGCTCTATATTACCCCTGGCCATTAAATCTGGCTAAGTCGTCTCAGTCCCAACTCGCAAATAAGATGACAGCCTATTTTTAAGCTGGTTCATTTGTGTTCATCGACGATTTGTATTCAACAATAAACCTCCTGATCGGTTTAACCGAACAAAATACGGTAAAGCACACTCATCGTATTTCCTGTTTTGCTGAGCTTGTAGTACTCGAGATAATGCTTGAATTACATTTATATACTGAATTTATACAGGGCATATCGTTCCATAGGCTCAACCAAGTCAGCTTTGTGATCCACCTCATTATATACCGCGTCCTTGCAAGCGTCTAAAGTGACGCAGGTCATTTATAATTTTATGCAAAGGGCCCTTACGTCCGCTCATAGGTCATTTGGTCAAGTTTGATCGAATTTCTTAAATGCAAGCATTTTTTAACTTTATTTTTAAAATTCAACCCTGGTCAACCTGTTTATAATTCATAACAACTGGATATAAGTGACCTCTGTGTGGTGATGCACAGTCACCGAACTATCGACACCAAATGAACATTCACGAAATGTTTTTCCATTGCACTCGAGGTACTTGAACTTATTATTTAAGCCCACTGACCGCAAAATCAGGAATGCAACGACAGATGTTCGTTTGGAAAGCAGTGTTCGGTTATATAGGAGTAAGGGATGCAAACGAAGACAATACGTTCATAGTCGCTACAGGTACATTTAATCGGAATTACACAAGTTATGAAAATGTAAAACTTGGAACTCTAGAAACTAACAGCAACATGTGGTATGATACGAATGTATCATGGTGGAAAACAAATTCACACTGGCTCGTCGCAACAATAGGTAACTTGCTTCTGCAAAAAGCAAAGAAGTTAAAACATCGTATTTAGTTGGTTGCCTGGTTATAACAATCGTCGGTCTTGTTTTCATACTGATGATGTGCATGTACTACCGACACAAACTTATCAGTCGAACCCCTAGTTCACTGTTACGTGTGGTCTACGAAGATGATGTGAGTGATGTTGACGAAGATCAAAAGCAGCCGCAAGCAGTGGGTGAATACTTGTTCTATATTGATTAAAGCAGTATTTTATTCAGTGTTTAAAATGTTTATACAGAAGTGAAGATTTGCATCATATTTGTATCAAAAGTAACTGCAAAGCGTGAATAAAAATTAAGCTCAAAACTCACTGAAATCGGCGAAAATTTGATTCGAAGCTGATTTTATTTCTTTTCTGTTGAATCACACGTCAGATGTTATAATCTGTCGTTTTGATCGACAACTGCAGCAGAAGCACAGGATAAGTGCGAATCTGAATTTAATAGAAGGAGAATACTCCACGATGATATAAGTTTACCTGAATAAGTATGCAAAACTGAGAATAATCATCGTTCCCAGTACCAGCTCAAGCATTGCAGCTCCAAATAGCGTCGCTGTGAACACGCTAGCTAACTTTTAGAAATGAGTTTGTATGTTTACCGTAACGATTATTATATCCATTTTGATGTTCGCTTTCTTCTAATCGCATTTTAGTCGGATATTGATTTGCTTAATTACACCAACATTTAAATTGGTTTTCGACATGAATAATATACAAATGAAAACATTATGTGGTCAATTATAGGTTCACTTTGTTTTTCTCATTAAAGTTTCTTCTACGAAACCCGTAGTACCATCGAAGAAACTCATGTTTAGCGACCCTCATCTTCGAACAGCGAACTAAGTTGTACTTTCAGGGGAGATGGGTTGTGTTTGATTTTAGATCGAAGTGTAATAATGAACTCGACATCAACGAAGAAAAAATTAACCGAGCCAAAAAAGCTGGATCATGCAGCGAAACTTAATTTGTCGGTACTTGGACGAAAATAGGTACAGTTGATCAAAGAAGGGGGATTTGATTGAATGACAAAAAATGGCCACAGTCGAATGAAAAAATGAATCATATTAGTGAGCATGTTTTACTGGTATGTTTGCGTACACTAAGCCTTTAATGAAGCATGGTTTCACTCATATCCAGTCGTTTCCAAACTGATGTATTTGCATTTGATTATCAGATTAACGTTTTGCGAAATTGTGGAACTCTGTAAACTAGTTGTGAGTTCAGATATTCTCATTTGCCAAGTTCAGGAAACATGACTCGCTTTGAAATATTCGTCGCTTATTTACAAAGCAAGTGGAAAGTGCTAGCGGTTTTATCTGCATTGGGATCAGTTTCGCAGCAGGTGTTCCACTATGTTCCATCGTTTTTATGTCACAGAAAATTAAAATCTTATTCTTGGACACAAGAGTGACATAGGCTATGTGACAAAGTGGAACACTGCGTATCGACACTGACCTTTATGGGTTTGTTCATTGCCGCAAAAGTTTATGCTGGCTGCGACTGTGACAATTCCAGCGGCGGATCTAATGGTGATTCCAGTGGCGACGATTTGTTCAACTTTTAGGTGAATAAAATGAGCGTTAATAAAATGAGCGTTGGTGATGGTTGTGGTGAAGTAACAGTGGTATGCATCACGGGCAACGACACGTGCTACGTCTAACAAACAAGTAGCGGAAAAGTTCAATATCAATGTCACTATTATCCAGCGCATTCTGAACGGCGCTCACATGAGAACAAGAAACTGAACATTTTTTTTGAATATATCCAGCCTGATATAATAACAATATCGCGTCGTAAATATTTTCACTAATAACATGATTATCAGGCTAACCCGTTCTTTAATCGGAATCGACCATTCTATAAGCGTTGAACTTTTCGACGTACAGTACTTATTTTCAAGATGTTGGGCGTAGTATCCATCCACGAGTGGACGACTCGTCCAGGACGAGTCCTCCACCGGTCTGGGGGTCCTCCGATGTCTTATAAAATCGTCACTTTTTTAACTATCCTCATCAAAACTTCTTCCATACGAAAAACACGATGAAACTGTTCACCATTCTCGCTTCAACCATGTTAGTTGCCCATGCCGCCGACGACAACCAAGACGGCGCCGTGACGATTAGCGCGAAGGAGAAGCAA
>SCLD01099282.1:0-32454 GCA_004367895.1 Oikopleura longicauda | reverse complement strand
ATGACGTCACATGATTTCACTAAGTGACCCACAGATAGTCTTACTATCCTAGTTTCGGATAATCATGGAACAAAAAAATCGGACATTGTATGACGTCATTGGTTCGTAAAAAGCGAGTGTGGATTTTTTGTCCACAAATGACGCTCCACAGCGTTCCCAAAATGTCTCAGATAGGGGTTAATAATACCGGGAAATAAAAATAAAATTTGTTGCATCTGAGTTGATCAAAGTTCAAATGATATCTAAATCATATCTTCTAAAAGATCTTTTAATTCGATGAAAAACGTCAAGTTGGCAAAAAGAATTTGCGAGATTTAGTTTTTTGCGATAATCTTCATATTGACTCATCCCTCAGTACCCTTATATAGATTCGTGCAAGGTCTCTCTACCGGGTACCTCTTCACATGTTATCTATTGCCCTTTACCACAATATTATATCACTTATTTAAAAAGATCAAAAAAAGAGATTTGGGATTTTTTGCCTGTGACGTCACAGCAGGACATTTTCTGATAAAAAATCAGCTTTTCAGAGAGTTTCACACTTATAACAACTGTTACGTTTTTTTGGTCATATGACCCCCTTTTTTTCGCCATTTCACAAACCAAAAAAACCGGAAAAAACCCATTTTTTTGCCCAAAATTGACCATTTTTTAACAGAGAAAAAATTTTAAGACAAGGTAAAAATCGGTTAGAAGATAGGAACTTGGGCCAAATAGAAATGACAGAAGAAGAAGTCCAACAACAAATGGAGGGGTCTGGGGACGAAGAGTCTGTACCAGTCATGGTCGACCACTCTAAACTAACTCCAAATATGAGACATTATCTTCAAATGTCAAAGTTACATTCACAAAATGAATATGCTAAAGGACCGGTCGGGTTATATATATTATATAATATATATTTAGGTCAAAGGTCAATTAATATGAATAACGTGTTAAAAAGTCGAAAATGATCAAAAAGCGAAAATATCGGGCCTGAAACTGAGAGTCCCCTAGAATATTCGAAAAAAACAATTTTTGAAACAATATTATTCTCGGTTTAATTTTGAGAAAATAAATAACGAATTTTTATTTTTTTTTCGACATTTTAAGGGTAGCTCAGACCCAAGTCATTTTATTTTTGAAATCAATCTCGGAAAAAGTCGGATCCGACATACAACGACTCTGAAATGGAACGATGAATTTCTGGATCGACCCAAAATAGATTAAAGATGACGTTATTCTATTTCAGAGTCGTTCTACGTTATCATAATAAGGGTAGGATACTCAGCGAAATAAAATAAGCGTGACTCAGACTTTATTCCTAGAAAAATTAAAATTCCAAAATTTGAAAATTCCCGGATTTTTTGGGAATTTATTGGAATTTGACCACAATAATCTATTCTTAAAATATCGGAAATTTTACTTTTCTCGGAATATAGTCTGAATCACGCCATTAGGAATTATGGTTTCTTGAGATTTCAGCTTTCTTGGGGCAATTTTCATGTGTGTTTAGCCCAGGAACCATAAATGTTCCAAAGTTAAATCTGCTGGGGATTCCACCCTTAGGCCAAAGGTCACCCATGTCATCAACACGTACATACACGTACGGTATATTTAGAATGATTTATACTGTATATAACCCGATATAAGGAAGCGCTGAAACTCAATCTAAAAATGAATTTACAAAAACGTTTTGCGAACAGGCCGAATATCAAATAAATAAAAAGGTTCATGACGAGACTGTTGATAGAAATTATACTGCTGGCAAGCAAGCAGCTGTTGAATCACACAAGGGTCACCAAAATCTTGGATACGATAATCCACAATTGGCTCACCATGCTAAAAATGCTGAAATGCTTTCTGACGCTTTTTACAAGGAACATGTTCAAATTAAGCTCGTTTTGGCTTAATGATTTAGCCCAATATGGGTTGAAATTGAAATTCCAGCCTGAGGCCTCCCCACCTACGCTTTCCCATGCAAATTTTTCCAAGTAGATTTTCAATTTCATCATTCTAGAATTCGATCCCTGAAAATATACCGGGTCTCCAAGGAAAAATGGCTTCTTATCTTGAAAAAACGTTGAGATAATTTTATGCCATATTTCCTTGGAGACCCAGTAGCTGGTTTCCTCGAGATACCTAGACTGTATTCTGGGATTCAAAATCAATATAATTTCTCAACCTACACTTTTTCCCACGCAATTGTTTCAAAATGGATTTTCTATTTCCTAATTTTAAAATTGACAGGTCATATTCGTATCATTTTTCATCATTTTTAATTCTCTACAAATCGAGATCATTTTTCGAAAATTTTCCTTCGTGTAAAATTTCGAAAAAAAACCCGGAATTGACCCTATCTATGATATGGTTATTTTTGACCTTCCCACCTACGCTTTCCCTGCAAATGATTAAAAAAAATTGCGTGTAAAATTTCGGAAAAAACCCTGGAATTGACCCTACTTATGTTTAGGATATTTTTGAACATGAAAAATAGGAAAAATATGAAGCTGACAAGGACATTGTTTATTTCCCAGTTGATACTGCTCCAACATATCAATCTGCTAAGCGTGCTAAGGCTGCCACCGACGATCGCAACTATAAAGCTGATTATGAAGAAATGAAAAAGTCAAATCAACTTAATTTATGTGACACTCCAGTTTATAAAACTCAACAAGAACATAAAGCCAGAGTTTGAAATCAACATAAATAGGATTAATTCCGAGAAATTTCAAAAATTTCATTTTTTAGCCTAAATTGATATTTTTTGATGAAATATCACAAAAATGATAACTGGAATACATTCCCGTGTTTTAATGAATTCACCCTATATATGATTTTTCAAATTTTTCACGAAAATAGTCATTATCGGAATGGCTATTTCCAAGAAAAATCGTGAAAATCATAAATAGGGTGAATTCGTAAAAATCCGAAGATTCACCCTAGTTATCATTTTTGTAATTTTTCATCAAAAATGACAATTTAGGCTTGAAAATGAAAGTTTGAAAATTACTCGGAATTCACCCTAACCATCATAACCAATCATTACAACTAAAAAAAGTGTTTTAAAGGAATAACTAAAACAAATACGATGATTATCTGAATGGCGCCTTCTATTTTGTATATGATATTTATTTTAGTTAGGGGTGTTATTTCGAACTCTGTTCAAAGCAAAAGTCTCTAACGCCGCTTATACCAAAGACTATGAAAAAACAAAGACCAATGTTCATCCAGCTCCAGTCACTCATGATATGATCCTTTCCCAGAAGCAACAAGCCATCCTCACCAAGGACGCCTATACCAAAGAAGGCCTAGGTGCTATCAGATCATACAACAATGACGCAGCATTACTCAACAGAGGCGATATTCAGCAAGCAATGAAGACCCAGAAGATTGACGATCACTTGAAGCTTGAATACAAGAAGGATTATGAAGAAAATAAAACTAAATATGAATTTGAAAAAGCCCTGAATGACGTACCCTTAATTCAAACCAATATCAAAGCATCAAAACAGGCCGATCCAACAAATACTACCTATGGTGCCTCTGGTAAAAAAGCCATGGAGCGAAATGAATTTACCAAAACTTTCTGTGATACGAATCTCTACAAGACAAATAAGATGATCACGAATATCACACGTGATTCTGTCTATCAAGCAGGTCGACAGGAAGCTATTGACAAGTTCAAGGGATTCCAACAAATGGATATTATGCAAGTTGGTTCATTTGTTCAACACGCTGCAAATGCTGAAAACCAATCTGATAACTATTACAAAGAAGACTGGGAAAATGACAAGGACCGGGTTCCGAATACTGGGCACTAGTGCAACTGGAGTCGAATAAATAGCGTCCATTCTGATCAATTAGCGTCCACTTTGCTAAAATTCCCTCTTGTATCGTTTTTGACCGTCCAGTTTGGGACAGAGCGCCGACTTCCGCGCGACCGTCTACTCTACGCACCGTCCACTTTACGCACCGTTCACTTTATGCACCGTCCACTTTAAGCACTCTTTAATTTTGACCTCTTTTGACCGTTTAATTCAAGCCCCTTTAATTAGTGTTTAGGGCCCTGATTTTTTGTTGATCGGAATTTTTAAAAAATCGGAATTTTTGAAAAATCGGAGTTTTTGAAAAATCCGAATTTGTTGAAAAAATCGGAATTTTTGAAACATCGGAATTTTTAAAAAATCGGAATTTTTGAAAAATCGGACTTTATGAAACATTGGAATTTTGTGCTATTCGGAACTCTGGACAAGGACTTGGTTTACTTCCCAGCCAACATGACACCAACATATGAAGAGCAAAAGAAAATCAATGCTATCAAAGCAAACTACCCCAAGGCCGCTGCTGAAGAAGCCCAAACTCATCACTTTAACCTTGCTGAAAGTGAGACTTATAAGCTCGCTAAGGATGTCAAGAACGCAACTAGCGATCGCGAATATACAAAAAAATGGCAAGAACAAAAAGTCCAAGTGAAACCCGCCGCTGTGACCCCCCAAATGGAACTGATTGAAAAGAATAAAGTTACCAAGGATTCGGCTTATACTGAACAGTGGAACAAGGACAAGCTATCGATCCATTATCCACCAGATAATCCAGCTATGTTGAATGCAAAGAAAGCTGCTAAGCAATCATCTGATCTTGAATATAAAAAAGACTACAACCAAAACGTTCTTGGTGCCAAGTCTCACATGACAGCCGATGGTGACCTTGACTACGTTGTTGCTAAGAATGTTCAAAATATCACTGGTGCAAACTATTCAAAGGACGCCAAAAAGGCCATGGACAACCACGGTTTTGCTCCGGAATTTGTTCAAACTGAAGCATACAAGATCAATAAAAACATTACTGAAATTACCTCTGATAGATATAATCACGCCGCACGCAAGGAAAGGGTGCAAACCATTTCGAGTAAAAAACTTCGACAAAAAATCGGTAGTGTGTTTTTGACATGACTATGCTTAATTTCGGGTTTTTTTAATTTTTAGCATGAATGTTTAGATATTTAATTTGTATATGATAATGTTGGGCATGAAAAATGATGAAATACCGATTTCGATCCTAAATTCTAGAATTCTCGGATAGAAAAACGAATTTGAAATTTTTGCGTGGGTGTCGAAACTTTTCCTACGCGATCTAAAAATTCTTGAGTTTTCAGGTCATATTGGGTATCATATTTCATCATTTTTAATTCTCAACAAATTCAGCCAATCACTATTCAAATTTTCATTAATCAAAATCTCGAAATCTTAAGGGTGTCTAGCCCGTTTTTTAAACTTTCTCCAATAGGGATAAAGATTGAGTTCTTAACCTTTTCGACTATGCTGAGTTGAAAATTCGGGTCGGTTTTGCTCTAGAGCTGTATCGCTTCATTCTAGAGATGACCGATTTTTTGGTCGAAAATTTTATTTTTTTCTTGGTTTACACCCTAACGCTAGGACATGATTACCTACAAGGGTTACCAAACCATGGATCCAGCACACAATCCATCTATTCAACATCATGCCAAAAACGCTGATCAGTTGAACCCTTACATTTACAAAGAAGATTATGAATGGGAAAAACATAATTTTTATTTTCCACAACATGCTACAGAGCAATATGTTAACCAGAAAAAACTTCAAGAAAAAGTTGGCGCCAAAGAGTATGTTGAAGATTACAACAAAGAAAAGAAGTCTAATAAGTTGGACTTGACCCAGACTCCAGTCTACCAATCAGCGCTCGCCGCAGAGCAGTTCCGATCTGACAAGAAATACAAGGAAAAGTACGATGCAGAGGTCAAAGGTCATTGCATTGGCTTTACTTCAACTCCACATATGGATACAATCAAACAAGTGAAGCCCTTCCAAAATGATTCTTCATACCAGGCAGCAGCCCGTGAAGCCATGAAGAAAAATGTTCTCGGTGAAGAAAATCCTGAACTTGAACTTGCCAAAAAGCGTCAAGAAATCAGATCAGACGTCCATTACAAAAAGGATTATCGTGAAAATGTTCAAGGTCACAACATTCCTTGTCCAGTCGATTGTCATCAAGACTACAAGACCCAAGCTGAAGTCAAGGCAAAGACTAATGACGCAGCTTACAAGAAGGATTATGAAGAAAACAAAACCCAAAACTCCATCACCAAGGAACATGGCTCAAAAATATTTTAACAGTCCCAATACAAAATGATTATTGCGAACCAATTGACCTTAAAATGGCCTTTTCAAGAAATATAGCATTTAAGTTTGCATGACTTCCGGTTTGACCGGAAGTGGTCAGATATCGGTTTTAATCTATTTGAAACTTTGTTATATTATGGCACTTCCTGCAGATTCGATCATAACCGGAAGTGAAACAATTTTGACCGGAAGTAAACCGGAAATTCTAGTTTTTTCGCGCATTAAGCAATTTTATTTTATATGGCTGAAAATGTCATATGATTTCTGACCATAAAAGCATCGGTTGTACCAAAAAAACCCCTTTTTATACTGGTGGTTAAAAAATAACCAGTTTGTAATGTAGGGGGTAGTAACTCTCGTATTGTGACTGTTAAATATTGATTTTTCAAAATCAAGGAATCAATATTTCTCAATAAATCGATATTTTCAACAAATCAATATTTTTTCAACAAATAAGTATATTTCAATATATTGATTTTTGAGCCATGACAAGGAATACTGTAATACCGAGCAATACAAGGCTCAGCAAAAGGTCAAGCAATGTCAATCTAATGCCAACTATTCTGATTTCCCAAAAACACGTGACGAAATGAAGGGATTTCAACAGCTTGAAATTACAACGATTCCATCTTTCATGATGCATGCTCGAAATGCTGATCAGCTTTCTGAAGCAGTTTACAAGGAAGACTGGAACATTGACAAGGAGTGTGTTTACTACCCTGTTCAAGTTACTGAAAAATACGCTGAAGACAAGAAGTTGAACAAAGCCATGAAGGAATACAAGAAGGATTATGACCAGACCAAAACTCAAGTTCATTTCAACCCAGCAGAAACTGAAAAATATCTTCAAGATAAGAAGATGGCCGACGAGACTTCTGATAACAAGGGTTATAAGAAGGACTTCCGTGAGAATGTCCAAGGAACCATGAAGGGGACTGCTGTTACCATGGAAATGGAGAAAAACGAGAAACTGAAGATTACCAAGGAAGCCGCCTATACTGCTGATGCCAAGGAACGTATGAAGAAATACGAAAGAAGTCTTCAAGATCCCGACTTCGAGACCATGGCAAAAGCCCAAGTTCAAAGATCTGATAGAGATTATAAGAAGGACTATAATGAAAATGTATTAGGTCATAATATTGGCGCTCCAATTGAAGGTCACTTGGATTACTATGCCCAAAAACAAGTCAAAGACAAGGTAGCTGATGCTGCATACAAAAAAGATGCCAATGAACAAATGAGAACTTATACTTTGGAACCTAATGCTCCAGTCTTGAGAAATAATATTGAAGTTCAAAAAACTGTAAACCAAGGAACCAGGGCTCAAAAAATGGATTTTTTTCGTTGAAATTATTTATTCGCAAATCGTTGTTTTCGAGCAAAAATAGAAATTGGTTTTAACGATTCGAAAAAACGAAAATTAAAAATAACGCTTTTTTTTTGAAAATTTAACGCAAATTCAAAAAGTGTGAATTTTTGGAAAAATCAGCAATAATTGAAACAACGGGTTTTTTCGAAAAACCTTTGAAAATTAAAAAAAAAAAGTTTTTTCTCTATAAATCAAACTATTCTTGATATTTATAATTTTTAAAATAAAAAAATTAGATTCTTTATTATATTTTTGTAAAATCCAGAGATTTGCGAAATTTAACCTATATATGAAAAATTCGAAAAATCTCGAAATTAACCTAGATATGAAAAATCAGAAAATTTTTGAAATTCAAAAACCACTATTTTTTCGAAAAAAATCAACAAAAATAGTGAATAAAACAAGTTTTTTTCCGAAAAATCCACAAAAATAGCAAAAAAACAACGTTTTTTTTTCGAAAAATCCACAAAATTAGCAAAAAAACAACGTTTTTTTTTCGAAAAATCCACAAAAATAGCAAAAAACAACGATTTTTTCTTCGATTCTTTAGAGCAATCCTTATATGAATCGCCATATCATCAATTCTGAAAATCTTTCCGATGCAATGTACCGCGAACAATATGAAATTGATAAAGATTGCATTTATTATCCATATAATACTTCTGAAAAATACTGTGCCGATAAGAAACTCCACGAAACCGCTGGTGACTTGGCTTATTCTGCTCAGCACAAGGAAGATGACTGGAAACATAAATTTGATCTTTGTACCTCTGAGAAATACCTCCAAGACAAGGCCGGTGAAGCGTTCAAGGGCGCAGGTTACACTGCAAAGCACGAGGAAGAAAAGGGTGCTGGTAAACTTGGTGGCAAACTTGTCCACATACAAATCTGATGCTTCAAATCTTCAACGTAAATATCACCTAATGATGGACGATTTGAAATTAGAACATTTGATGAAAGTTCAAAATGTTCAAAATGATCGTCTCTACAAGAAATTGTATGAAGAGGATACCAAGGGCAAGGGAGCTGCTGATCCAGGCATTGCATATCCATGGATTAAGGATAGGGTGTTAACCTTTTCGAAAATCGAAAAAATCGAGAATATATCGGTAGGGTGAATTCCGAGAAATTTGAAAACTTTCATTTTAAGCCTAAATTGTCATTTTTCATGAAAAATCACAAAATGATAACTAGGGTGAATTCATGGATTTTTACGAAATCACCCTATATTTGATTTTCGCGATTTTTTTGAAAATGGCCATTCCAATAATGACTATTTTCATGAAAATTTTTTAAAATCATATATAAGGTGAATTCTTAAAAGCCCAAGGATTCATCCTTGTTATCTTGGTTGTGATTTTCCATCAAAAATGACAATTTTGGCTTGAAAATGAAAGTTGAAATTTCTCGGAATTCATCCTACTTATATCGGTCAATATATCATATTTTAATATAAATCGATATATGCTTACATCATCCTTAAAAAATCGGTAGTGTAAAAATAAGTAAAAATTCCAGAAATTTTGATTTTTCATGGCTTACACCCTAATTTAAGGACCAAAAGACTTTGGTTTCAGCTTTGAGACGTAATAACTACGAAGCCGATGCACGAAAACGTATGGAAACTGTTCACTACGATGTCTGGGAAGAACAGAATCGGGCTCGTGTAATTGCTTTGGCTGCCAAGGATTCAGAATATCGAAAGTCACGTGACAATGCAATTGCAACCATGAAGGGCTTCCAAACCATGCCAGCTGCAGATCACCCAGATGTTGTCCGCGGTAACCGCGCTGCTGATCTGAGCTCTCATTGGCTGTACATCAACGACTGGGAAGAAGAAAAGGATCTCGTCTTCTTCCCTGTTCAAGAAACTGAAAAGTACCTTGAAGACAAGAAGTTGGAAAAGAACCGTCAAGAATATTCTTCTGATTCTAAAGAAGTTCAATCCAAAGTTCGATTTAACCTTTGCGATACCGAGAAGTATTCTAATGACCTAAAACATGAATCGGTCAGATCAGACGCAAAATACCAAGCTGACTACAAGGCAAATTCTCACAAGAATATTTCTGTTGATGTAACAATGGAAATGGAACGAATGAAACCATTGAAGGCACAGTTGTAAAATTCATTTTTTCGAAATTGCGATAAAAGCAAGACCCCGCCATTTCTAAAAATTAAAACCTTGAAAATTATTGAAATTCAACCTAAATATGAAAAATTTGAAAATTCTCGGGACTTCACCTAAATATGAAAACCCCGAAGATTTTCGAAATTCAACCTAACTATGAAAAATTAGAAATTCTCGAAATTCGACCTAGATATGAAAACCCCGAAAATTCACTAAATTTAACCTAGACATGAGAAATCCAAAAATTTTTAAAATTCAGCCTATATATAAAAATCCTGAAAATTTTCGAAATTCAACCTAACTATGAAAAATTGGAAATTCTCGAAATTTGACCAAGATATGAAAACCCCGAAAATGCATCCTAAATATGCAAAATTCGAAAATTCTTAGTTTTTAACCTAGATATGAAAAACCAGAAAATTCACGAAATTCAACCTAGATATGAAAAACCAGAAAATTCACGAAATTCAACCTAAATATGAAAAACCAGAAAATTCACGAAATTCAACCTAGATATGAAAATCCGATAATTAACCCTACTTATTTTACAACTGATAAAAGGCTTATACACCAATCAACTATGCCAAGGAAGCCAAAAACCTTGCCATGAAATATGGTTTGACTTCTGATGATCATAAGCTTGCTGCATCTATCTTGAGCGGGAAAATCACTTCCGATTTGCTTTACAAGAAGCATTATCGTGAAAATGTTCAAGGTAAACCCGCTGCAAATCCAGGTATTGCCTATGAAATGTCAACAGAAATGGCAAAGAGAAATACTAACCAGCTCTCTGACTCCGTTTACCAAAAAGAGGGCCGAAAAATGATCAAAGCAAGAAATATTGCTCTTACTTGTAATGATACAGAATACAAAAAGGGCAAACAACAAGCTGTTGAAGAATTCAAGGAACGGTTAACAGTCGCGTCGTATTTTTAGAATCCTAGTTTCAATCGAAACGGAGAAAGTTCAAAAAATGGGCGAGACACCCTTAATTGATCACGCCATTTCCGTTAGCGCCTATACATAGACTGAATTCCGTGGAAAATACTTTTTTTGACACAGTAAATATATGAAAAAATACCCTATAAAACTTGTTTATAGCTCCAAATCTGTACTTATTGTAGTGAAAAACTAACCACTAAGATTTATGGTGTTGAACGGGAATATCACGTGACAGGGTCACGTGACGAACATCCGACACCACCAGTGGACTCCAAGAGTACGAAATACCACATAATGAGGTTCAAAGCGATTTCATGGGGACTTTCTAAAACTCACTTTTTCCACGGAATTCACTCTATCTATACGATAATGATAATATAACCGTTATAAAGGGTTACATGCGTATGGATGCTTCTGTCCATCCTATCGTTACTCGTGGTATTGAAGTCTCTGAAATGATGTCTGATGCTCTCTACAAGGAAGATTGGAACATGGAACGTGACTTGATTTACTATCCAGTTAATGTCACTCCAATGTACGAAACAATGAAAAATAACAAAAACTTCCAATCTGACTTGATTTACCGTGAGAAATACCACGAACAAAAATTCAAGAATAACTTTAACCAATGCGATACCGAAAAGTACGCTGAGGATCACAAAATCAAGGTTAGCAACGTTTTTGATATCAAAATTTATCGTCCTTAAAGGAATTAATATCATGATTATCTGAATGGCGCCCTCTATATTGTATATTCGGAGAGTCGTCCTATATTCGGAGAGTCGTCTTATGTGAGCAAGTCATGATATAAATTCCCGTTAGGGGTGTTATATCTGGGCTCAATTCCGATTCAGTGAATCATATTGATTCTGGGTCTATACAATTTGTTTCGTAATATGTAAGCATATATCGATTTATATTCAAATATGATATATTGACAGATATATGTTATTTTTCGAAAATAATATTTTGACCGATATATGTCAAAAAAAATAATTTTTCCATCGATATTATATCGACGATATATGTTTTTTTTAACAAATATGACCACAGAATTCATATATCGATGAAAATATAATTTTCGAAAAAGTCATATATCGGTCAATACTAGCCTATCATACATCGGTCAATATATCATATTTAAATATGGACCCATATATGCTTACATATTCTGATCATAACACCCTTAACCAAAATAAATATCATAACCTGCTCACATAGAGTGGCAAGAGGAGAACGACTCTCCGAATATTAAATATAGAGGACGCCATTCACCGAATCGTGATATTAATTTTGGTTAAGGATGGTTATTTGTTTTCATATATCGGGCGTTATAAGACATTTACATATAAAGGTCTATATAAGGCTTATATTATGAGCCGACTTCGCTTAAATGATTTAAACTTGGGGCTTATATTTACACTTTTTATTTAGGAAGTTCAATGTGACGCCATCTACCGTAAAAAGTGGAATGAAAAACAGCGTCACGAATACAATACTCCCGCCGTCACCATGGAAATGGAGCGTGTCTCTCCCTTGAAAAAACTTACTGCTGGTGTTTACGCCCGTGAAGCTAAAAACCTCTCAATGAAATATGGTTTGGTTTATGACGATATCACCCTTACCAACTTGATCGCCGTTGGTTCCTTGGCTTCGGACCGATGCTACAAGAAGAAGTACACTGAAGAAGATCTTGGAAAGTCTTCCAAGGCCGACTTCAATGGATATCTTCCATATGTCTCTCAGAAGGATGTGAAGGACAAGACTTCTGATAAGAATTATACTAAGCATGCTAAGGAAGCAAATATGCATAACAAGTTTGTCCAATGGGAAGAAGAACTTCGTGCTAAGAAGATGGCTTTGTCTGTGAAGGATTCAGAATACAAGAAGTCGTACCGTGAAGCCATTAATGATATGAAGGGCTTCATGAGAATGGATGCCGCTTCACATCCAATCGTAACTAGGGGTATTCAAGTTGCTGAAATGCAATCTCAAGCACTTTACACTGAAGAATGGGAAATTGAAAAAGACGCAATCTACTTCCCAGTTCAAATTACACCAGGTTATGAAACTGCAATGAATGCTGATAAGATTCAATCAGATCTTCATTACAAGAAGGATTATGAAGGAACCAGGGTTTACCAAACACCGAACAAAAAACCGAACTGTTCGGACTGTTCGCACACATTAAAAAAAATTGTGTTCGAACACACAGTTGCAAATCCAGCATATACCTTTGATGAATTCCGAGAAATTTCAAAATTTTCATTTTTAAGCCTAAATTGTCATTTTTTGATGGAAAATCACATAAATGATAACTAGGGTGAATCCTTGGATTTTTACGAAATCACCCTATATATGATTTTTCAAAAATTTTCACGAAAATAGTCATTATCGGAATGGCCATTTTCAAGAAAATCGCGAAAATCATATATAGGCTGAATTCGCGAAAATCCCAAAATCCACTCTAGTTATCATTTTTGTGATTTTTCATCAAAAATGACAATTTAGGCTTAAAAATGAAAATTTTGAAATTTCTCGGAATTCACCCTAGGAATTTTATTCGGAATTTGGTTGACCCTTTATAAAGGTATCAAAATGAAAAATAAGTTTGATCAAACTCAAACTGAAAAGTATGGAAATGACCGAGCCCTCGACCAACAAGTTAGATCTGACAAGGGGTACCATAAGAAACATGAAGAATCCAAGTTCAAGTACACTTCTATCCCAGTCACTTCTGACATGGAACGAGCCTCAATTCAAAGAGATTTACGTGATGCCAACTATTCCCGAACTGCTAAGAATTTGGCCATGAAATATGGTCTGACTCACGATGATATCAAGCTCAAAAATCTCATTGCCGTAGGTGATATTGCTTCTGATAGACTCTACAAGAAGAAATACACTGAAGAACGATTGGGCTTGAAGTCCACAGCAGATGTTAGAGGATATCTTCCATATGTAACTGCAAAGGAAGTCCATGACAAGACATGTGAACGTAATTATTCAAAGGATGCCAAGGAAGAAGAACTTCGTGCCAAGAAAATGGCTCTTTCTGTTAAAGACTCAGAATATAAAAAATCAATGTGGGATGCTATCAAGGACAGGGTTCGAAATCACGTCAAAAATCGAAATCACGTTTCACGATTTTTTGCATTTTTGATGTAAAATCGCCATTTTTTGAAGTAAAATGATCATTTTTCGTGATAAAATGACCATTATTATAGAAAAAATTACCATTTTTATAGAAAAATGACCAGTTTGATGGAAAATGACGATCTTTATATTAAAATGACTATTTCTGTAGTAAAGTAACCATTTTTCAAGGTAAATATTGACTCCGAATAATATTGCGTTTTTAGAACTAAAATTCGGATTTTCGATCAAATATAGACTTTTAAATTCTCATTTTACTTCAAAATACATCAAAATTTGTAAATCTGCCTAGAAAATACGCCTGGAAAATTGTGCGATTTCCGTCAAAAATTTTGATTTTCGTGAAAAAAATAGATTTTTGTCAAAAATGACGATTTCGAACCTTGATTCAAGGATATGAAGGGATTCATGAGAATGGATGCCGCTCTCCATCCTGTCGTCACTCGTGGTATTCAAGTTGCTGAAATGCAATCCCAAGCACTTTACACTGAAGAATGGGACCTTGAAAAAGATTTGATTTATTTCCCAGTTCAAGTCACCCCAGGATACGAAACAGCCGTCACTTCCCAAAAGTTCCAATCTAACCTCCTCTACACTCAGCAACACGAAGAGACCAAAATGCAAAATAAATTTGATCAAACTCAAACTGAGCGTTACAAGGATATCAAAACTGCTGAAAAATCTCGATGTGATAAATATTACAAGGCAGATTATGAAGCAACCAAACACGTTTCTAAGGGTATCGCAGTCACCATGGACATGGAGCGTATCAAGCCACTCAAATCCATCACTGAAATCAACTACAAGGCCGAAGCAAAAGCCCTTGCAATGAAATATGGCTTGACCGCAGATGATTGCAAGCTCGCCAACAGCATGCAAGTAGCTGCAGCAACATCAGATCGCTTGTACAAGAAACATTACAATGAAAATGTTTTGGGCCTTTCCAACAAAGCTGATGTCCAAGGTCATCCAGTATACAAGGACGCTGCTGAATTGAAAAAGAAACTTGGCAAGAACTACACCAAGGACGCCTTGAAGAATCTTGAGAAGAACAGCTGCGCACCCTTCGATGAAGAAGTCCGTGCCCGTACTGTAGCACTTTACTGTAACCCAGATGAATACTCGAAACAACGTCGCGAATGTATTAATGACTTTAAAGGTTACATGAGAATGGATGCCGCTTCCCATCCTATTGTCACACGTGGTATTGAAGTCGCTGAAATGCAATCTATGGCACTCTACCGTGAAGACTACGAAATTGAAAAAGATTTGATCTATTTCCCAGCTCAGGTCACTCCTGGCTATGAATCCGCCCAAAACGCCTATAAATTCTCTTCTGAATTGAAGTACAGAGAGAAATACAATGAAGCTAAATACTCTGAAAAGCCAAATTGCTACAACCAAGTGCAAACTGAAAAGTACCAAGCTGACAAGGCTGTAGATAAGATGCGATCAGATTACCATTACACAGCTGCGTATAACAAGCAAAAGGCTGACGGCAAAGGCGGTGGAAGCTCCATCCCAGTTACAATGGAAATGGAGAGACTCAAGTCCCTTGAAAATATTGCTGTAAATGAATACAAGAAAGAAGCTAAAGTTTTGTCAATGAAATACGGTTTGGATGCCAAGGATATGACCATGGAAAATCTCGTTCAAGTCCAAAAACTTAGATCTGACTTGAACTACAAGAAAAAATATAATGCTGAGATGCTTGGCTTGAAATCAAATGCCGATCTTGATGGTTATCCACATTTGAAGGAATCTAATAAACTTCAAAAGGCAATGACTTTATCCGAATACTCAAAATCGGCTCGTGAAGACCTCAAGAAGAACAATTATGATAAATTTGAAGAACAGGACCGTGCTGAAAAAATGGCATATTCCGTACGTGGTTCCAACTACCAGAGACAGCTAAAGGAAACAATCGATAAATTCAAGGGTTTCCAGAGAATGGACGCCGCTACACATCCTATCGTCCTCGAAGGTGAACGTGTTAACGCCATAATTTCACATCAACAATACATTGAAGACTATCTCCTTGACCGTAATTTGATCTATTACCCAGTTCACATGACACCAGGTTACGAAGCCGCAATGTTTGCAGACAAATGGCAATCTAACATTCCTTATACTGCTGATTATCGTGAAAATAGACATAAAAACAAGTATAACATGGCTGATACTGAACGATATGGAGAAATCAAGACTCATGAAAAGTACAGATCTGATAAGGCTTATAAAGCAAAACAAATGAAAGAGTTTTCTGAAGGCAAGGGCTTTTCTTCTATCAAAGAAACCCCAGAAATGGTCATTTCTAAAGTTCTTAAGCCACTCCGTACCCAGTACCAAAAAGACGCCAAGGATCTAGCCTCAAAATATGGCCTTGTTGCTGGTGCCATGGAAATTGCCCATGCCATCGAAATGTCTGAAGTCACCAACATGAACTTGTACAAGAAAAAATGGGAAAAAGAAGTCCAAGGTACCTCTGCTAAAAATCCAGCTATTGCTCACCCCCTATACGATCTCTATAAACAAAATCAAATTAATTTGAACGATGCAAATTACAAAAAGGACTTTGATAAAATGCATACCTTCACTGCAGTAGAATCTGATGAGGTCAAGCGTGCACGTAAAGTTGCCCTATCATGCACTCCACGTGAATACACGAAGCAGCGTGAGGAAGTCATTGAAAAGTACAAGGGTTTCCAGAGAATGGACGCCGCTACCCATCCAATCGTCATCGAGGGAGAGCGTGTCAATAACTTGATCTCTAAAGCCAAGTACCTTGAAGACTATCTCATCGACCGTGAATCCGTTTACTATCCAGTTCACTTGACAGAAGGTTACGATGTAGCTATCAAGGGTCAAATCTTCCAGTCCCAGAAGAACTACAAGAATGACTACAATGCTGTCAAGCATAAGCACATCTACAACGCCATCGATGCTGAAAAATACAACGAGGATAAAAAGACTCATAAGTTCTATTCCGATTGGCACTATAAAAAGGGTGTTAAGGACATGTTCTCTGCTGGTAAAGGCTTCACTGAAATTGCTGATCGATTCGATGTCAATCTTTCAAAATCTTTGGCAAAGACCCGTGGCGAAACTTATACCAAGGAAGCCAAGGACATCTGTGGTAAATACGGTTTGGCCCACGACGCCATGGCTGTTACCTCCGCCATCGCTGTTGGTGACATGATTTCACAACGATTATACAAGAAAAAATGGGAACAAGAGGTCCAAGGCAAGGGTGCAACCAACCCAGCTATTGCTCATCCTGAATATCTCCACTATAAGGATGTCCAGTCCACTTTGAACCAGACCAATTACAAAGCTGATTATGAAAAGACCCAGCACACCTATACATGCAAAGAATCTGATGAAGTTCTTCGCGCTCGTAAAGTCGCCCTCACCTGTACCGATAGGGAATACACTAAACAGCGTGCCGAAGTCATCAATACATACAAGGGTTTCCAACGTATGGATGCTCACCAACATCCTATTGTCATGGAAGGAGAGCGTGTTAATGACATCATTTCAAACTTGAAATATATTGAAGACTACTTGGCTGAAAGAAACAATGTTTACTTCCCAGCACACATTACTCCAACATACGAAACAGCTGTTAATGTTGGCAAGTTCCAATCTGACATCCCCTATAGAAAGAACTATCGTGATAATAGACACAAAAATGTCTTCAGCACAGTAGACACTGAAAAATACAAGGAATCAAAGGCTAGGCTGAATTTTTTGAGCAAAACATTTTTTTGAAAAAAACCATAAATATTTTTGGAAAATTCCACAATTTTTGATAAAAGGATGAATTTGAATATGCTTTCCTTGTCCGTCCCGAGAAGGTCATTTTGAGGTCATTGAAGGTCATTAAAAGGTCTTCAACGCCGTTTGATTTGCATAATTTGAACTTTTAAAACGGTTGATCTCGGATGACCTTCATTGACCTCGAATGACCTTTCGATCAATTTCCGATATATTTTCAATTTCCTTTCGAATGAGCCCATTATCGCCTATGATTGTAGTGAAAACAAACCATTTCGATTTCGGGCCTATTACGTAATTATTACGTAACATCCTAGAATAAGCCAGTTTCTCGAAATTCAGCCTAATCAAAGGCCTTCCAACAAAAGTATGGTGAAAATGCCTATTCTGAAAAGTGGCATTCTGAGCAAAAACTCAAGTTCACATCAATCAAGGAGACTCCAGTCATTCAACAGGCCATGCAAAACACTAAAAATGTCCAATCAAAGACTTACGATGCCCAAGCCAAGGAAATTTTATCCAAATATGGATTGGAATTCCAAAATCTTGGTCTCCAACATTGCATCGAAGCAGCAAAGCATCACAAGGCCAAGGTAAACCAGGCCAATTTGAATGATGAAAAATACAAAGAAACTGGTGCCAAGTTCAATCATACCTTTACCCCAGTCTATGATACCCCAACAACCTTATTGGCTCTTCAAAATCAAAAGAATATCGATCAACATCTTTATTCCAAAACTCGACGTGAAGCCATTGAGAAGTTCAAGGGTTTCCAAAGAATGGACGCCGCTACTCACCCTATCGTTGTTGAAGGTTATTATTTTTATTGATAGCTTAAACTAATTGGCTCAATTCCCGGGCTTTTTTTGAAACGATTATATCCCGGAACTCTAGAATTTTAAAAATGAAATTTGATTATAAGCTTTCTGGTGGGCGTTTGCGTTGGCCTTTGCGTAGGTGGGCATCTCCTGGCATAATTTTGGCAAAATAAACCCACGCCTAGAAAAAACGGGGGTGAAAGTTGCGTAGGTTAAGAAAATAAAAATATATCTTATATTATAACTCAAATTAAATAAGTCATATATTTATATAGTCAAATAAATATACGCCCACACATTTTCAAAAAAAAAGGTAGTCGAGACCCAAGCCATTTACTTTTCGAAATCAATGTCGGAAAGATTCGGATCCGACATAGAACGACTCTGAAATAAAATGACGCCATCTTCAATCGATTATGGGTTGATCTAGAATTCATCGTTCCATTTCAGAGTCGTTGTATGTCGGATCCGACTCCTTCCGAGATTTCAAAAAATAAAATGACTTGGGTCTGGACTACCCTTAAATATTCGACTGGAATTGAGCCAAGATAAAACATATCTGAGTATATAAATTGTCATATTCTCTGAAGTGGCGCCCTCTATATTGCTTATCCGGAGATTTGTTCTCCTTTTTGTCAGTAGAATAGGATATTTTATTTCGTTAGATATGTAACATTTTTTTGACTTTTATTTTCAGGTGAACGTGTTAACGAAATCATTTCTCAACAAAAGTACATTGAAGATTATCTTATTGATAGAAATGTTATTTACTATCCAGTTCACTTGACACCAGGATACGAAACAGCAATGTACGCGAATAAATGGCAATCGAACTTGAAATATCAAGAAGCTCATCATCAAAATAAATGGAAGCATGATTTCAACGCTACCACAACTGAAAAGTACAATGAAGATAAGCAAAGAATTGCCAAGGTAAGCCATTTTCATTTAACAGTCACAATACGAAGTGGTTATTTTTTGCCAATAAAGCTTAAGTCTAAGGGTTCTATCCTCAGCGGATTTTGATTCAAAGTTTTATGGAAGCATTTTGAAGGCATTTAGCATTTTTGAATTAGGAAATGACCCCTAGACTCCCTCAAAAATTTTACGAGGGAAATTTTTGTGACTTCCGTTTTGACCGGAAGTGGTCAGAAATCGGTTCAACTGTCCGAATACTTACTTCCGTTTTGACCGGAAGTAAATCGAAAATGGTCTTTTTTACAAGGTGGTTTCAAAATATCAAGTTCGTATTGTGGCCTTGGGTCTTTTCGTAGTGTGACTGTTAAAATATTATTTTTTAGATTTCCAACAATCAATATGGTAAAGAATGGATGGATAAGCTCCATACCTCTAAACAACATACTCAAATTGCTGATCCAACTGAAGTTAAACTTTTGCCAAGGACATTGCCGCCAAACACGGTCTTGTTTCTGGTGATATGTCTCTTCGTCACGCTGCAGAATCACAAATGCAACTATCATTGAAAGACTACCGAAAAGCATGGTCTGATACTGTTCGCGGTACAGGCGGTAAATATCAATCTATCGATGATATGTTTATGGAAAAACAAGCCAAGGTTAACCAGATCCAACTCTCCAACAAAATCTACAAGGCCAAGGACGAGCCCGGCCTCCATAAATATACCCCAGTTACCGACACTCCAGACATGAGAAGAGTCAAAGCCCAAGCTGGTCTCCTCAATGAGGTCGCCTATTCGCAATCGCGACGCGACTGTATTGACAAGTTCAAGGGTTTCCAAAACATGGACGCTCACCAACATCCAATCGTTGTTCACGGTACAGAAGCAAACGATAGAATCTCAAATGCGAAATACACTGAAGAATGGAATGAAATGAAAGAAATGATTTATTTCCCAGTTCAAATCACTCCAGGCTATGAATCAGCTATGCAAGCTTACAACCATCAATCCCAAATTCTCTACAACAAAGAATATCACCGTACCAAGCATGCAAACAACTATGACCATACCAAAACCGAAAACTATCAAGACATTCAAAAGCACGAAAAGGCTCGATCCGATTACTTTTACCAGAAGAAATACCGAGATACCCGCGGTAAAG
The DNA here is from genome assembly GCA_004367895.1 of Oikopleura longicauda. Taxonomy (NCBI): domain Eukaryota; kingdom Metazoa; phylum Chordata; class Appendicularia; order Copelata; family Oikopleuridae; genus Oikopleura; species Oikopleura longicauda. Next base: position 12,043 of record SCLD01099282.1, on the reverse strand, counting down.
GCTTCTCAGAAGTTGAAACTCTCAAGCAACAAACTGCTAAAGAAGTTCAAAAGGCCCTCAGTATGAAGGATTACACAGCAGCCGCAAAACAAATTTCTGGCAAATACCACATTGATTGTAACGCTATGCAAGTGGTCCACGCCATTACCGCTGCCAAGACAGCTTCCGACAAAGTCTACCTCGAAGACTACAACAAGAACACCAGAGGTGCCCCATCAAAATATTTCCACCAGACGGAAACTTATGATGTCTACAAGAAAAACGCCGTGAATATGAATCCTAACGCTTACGCAGCTGAAAATGAAAAATCTGTTCATACATATCATTTCGATGATAAATCCGTTGCTATGGAACACGCCAAGGCCGTTATCAAGTTCTGTTCCCAATCAGATTACTCCAAGACCCAACGTGAAGTCAACAAGACCTTCAAGGCCTTCTCTAAGCTCACTCTTCAAGACGATATGGCCGCAGTCAGATCACTCGAAAACTCGAAGAATATTTCTCAGTGGAGATATATTGAAGACTATCTTGAAGAACGTCAATACGCTTTTTACCCAGTTCATATCACTCCAGGTTACGAGAATGCCATTAAGCATACCGAATTCCAGGCAAAATACCACAAGGACTATGAAGAAAGCAAAAAGAAGGGTTCTCAATTCAAGCCAAACGATACTGAATTCTTCCAGTACACTAAAGGTTTGAACGAACAAATTGGCGCTAAAAAGTACACTGAAAAGTACGAGCAAGACAAGGCCAAGGGTTACAAGGGTGGTAGCATGCTTCAACAAGAAACCATGTCTGATGCCCAATCAAAACTCTCTCTCTGGAAGTATCATGCCGAGGCCAAGAAAGTCATGGGCAAATTCAATATTGACATTGAACTCCCTACATTCAAATTGGCCAAAGAAAACCAGGTGAACCAATCAGAATCGCTCTACAGAAAGGACGGTAAGCAGATTAATACCAAGTACACCTCTGCTGGTAAAGATGAATTCGTCCTTAAAATGCACGGCGATAACAAGGTCAATATGCATCCTAAAAAATACAAGGAAGACTATGAAAAGAATATGCATACATATCACGTCGATGTCAATTCCGTTAATAATGTCCTTGTCCGCGAGTCCGCCAAAATCGCTTCAGATCGCGAGTACAAGAAAGACTACGCCAATGCCGTGAAGAACTCTTCGGCTTACAAGTCTATCGACTTCTGGCCTGAAGACAGATTCCACATGGAAGTTACAAAACAACAATCTGATCATGTCTACAAGGAAGATTATCTCATCGATAGAGAATGTTGCTTCTATCCAGTTCATATCACACCAGGTTATGAACTGGCCTTGGAAGTCAATAAGTTCCAATCTGCTTGGTTATACACCCAGAAATACAACAAAGGCCCGGGATAAAAATCAAACTGATATAAGTAGGCTGAATTCCGAGGAATTTTAAAACTTTCATTTTTAAACCTTAATTATCATTTTTGATGGAAAAATCACAAAAATGGTCACTAGGATGAATTTCCGGATTTTTACGAAATCACCCTTTATATGATTTTACAAATTTTCACGAAAATAGCCATTAATGAAATGGTCATTTTCAGGAAATGGCAAAAATCATACATGGGGTCAATGCGTAAAAATCTCAAAATTCACCCTAGTTATCATTTTTGTGATTTTTCCTCAAAACTAACAGTTTAGGCTTAAAAATGAAAATTTTGAAATTTCTCGAAATTCACCCTAGATATAGATATTTCAATCAATATATTGTTTTTGATACTGAGCTTTATCAACAAAGTAAAAAGCTTGATAAAATTCGTAATGATGATAAATATCGTGAAGCTGGTCGCAAGACAAATACAAAATGGCAATTCACTGTTATCACTCCAGTTAATGAACATCACAAAACAATGAAAGAATTGAATCATCCACGGGCATACAATGACGAAGCAAAACAAATCATGATGAAATATGACCTCCCAGTAACACGTGTAGATATGGAACAACATCGTGAAGCCAAGCAGATCGTCTCAGATTACGTTTACCATAAGAAATACCGAGCTGAACTTGGAAAGTCTCACTTGTGGAATGCAGATCAAGCCTTGGAAGGTGAACGTCATCGTGAAAATACAAAGAATATGAGCATCAAAGATTACCAAAAGGACGCAGCTCAAGCAGCTTCCAAGATCAAGATGCCAGCTGATATGATTTCCTTGAAGGCCGCTACCGAAGCCTATGCCAATATTTCTAACTTGGACTATAAGAAATCCTACCAACAGGCTATCAAGACATGCAGAGCTTTCACTAAACTTGGATGCCATGACATTAAGGAATATGAACACCATAATTATGTTCAAAAACTTCTTTCTGACAAGCACTACAAAGAAGAATGGTATGATCAACAAGGGTGGTGCATTCCAGAGTTTGACACTCCAGATTATCGCCGACTTCGGGAACAACACGAACGGGGAGATGTTTCTGACGTCATCTACAAGAAAAAATTCAACAAAAATGTCAAGGGCAAGGGTCTTACCGTCTTTGATGGTCCAGACTTCCAACACGCCAAGGCAATGAAGACTGAACAATCTAAAATTGCCTATGAAGCTGCCGGTAAAGACAAACACAAGTGGTCATCCCATGTGGCAAACTTTACCCCAATGGCTATCGAACAAAAAGCCGCTCAAGAATTTGTCTCCGACCGAAACTACATTGACCGATCTGAATACCAAGGTCGTGGTACATCATGCATTACAGACGAGCTCGGTCAACAGCTTGAGGCCCAAAAAATGGAATCTAAAAATGCTTATAAAAAGGCATACGAAGAGACCAAACATAAATCAGACTTTGTCAAGGTCACTGATGCCATCGATGCTGTCGGCTTCAAGGAAGCTCAAAAACTTCAATCTGATAATGTTTACAAGAAAAAGCATTTGGAAGAAGATATCGGTAAACCCGCAGAGTTGGCAATGTCTATCAAGCTTAATACCGATAGAGCTCACCAGCAACTCGCTTCCGAATTGCCCTACAAGGCAAAGGGAGAAGTCTCAAAACATATTCAATCATATCAAAATAATCTTTATTTGACACCATGGGCCGAATACGTTTCAGAAATGAAAAATCTTATGTCTGATATCAAATATAAACAAGAATGGGAAGATGAAAAATCGGCTATCTGGGTACCATATTGGTGGACAGTTGAATATGAACATTTCAAAGCTCAAACTGATGAAAAGAATATGATCAAATATCAAGCCAAGGCTAAAAAGGATAATATGGCCATGAATTTGAACGATCCAAAGGCTCCTTCTGCTCTGATTTGAATTATGGTGACAAGAAAAAGGGTATTCAAATTTTCCCATCACCAAAATGCGTTGTCGATGCTCCTGGTATGGTTTCTCAAGTTGAAGCCCAGAAGATGGCTTCTGACTTGACTTACAAGAAAGATAACGAAATGTTTGTACATAATCACTCTATGGATCCAACCGGTTTTGACTTCATGGAAAATCAATATTTGAAAGAAAATGAAGCCTCCCGTAAATCTGTAAATGTCATTAAACCAGACATGTCATACGATGGCAACATCAAGGCTATCGAATTGAAGCCCAGAAACTGTCTTCAGATAACCGCTACAAGCGCGAGGCTGCTGCTGAAATGCACGCTGTCAATGGATGTCAAGTCACTGACACTCCATGGCAAATTGTTGTTGACGAAGCTCAGAAATACGCTTCAGATTTGCATTATAAGCAAGATATTTCAAAGATAAAGATCTTTGACGAAGGTTTGGAAGATGTTAAGGAACATCAACGAAAGCACGCTATTCTGTCTGACCTTGAGTACAGAAAAGAATACGAAGAAGTCTGGAAGGGAGCCGTTCTATCACTTCCAATCCCATTCGATTTAAATATGGAATCACAGTGCGATCGACAGAAGGTACGAGATGAAAAGGCTTATAAAAAAGATGCTCTTGAGCGCCACCGAAATTATGTTTTGGTACCTGATACACCAAGAATGCGCCAATTATGCCGCCACCGCAGAAATGCATGCTGTGAACCTTAATATCACCGATTCATACAGTTCTAATGAATTGAAGAGAATTAATCAATTGAAGGATGATCGTGCCTACAAAGCTGAAGCCGTTGCTGAAATGTCTTTGAATGCCCAAGTTCCAACAAAGGATATTCAACACGCCTTGGCCTCTACCCTTGTTGCTGACAAGAATCAATATGGCAAAGAAGGCAAAGAAATGATGCAATCTAACTTGCAAGCAGCTGATAACATGGAGCTCCAGCACGCCAAGGAAGTCAAGACCTTGACATCAGATAGACTTTACAAGGCTGAAGCCGCCGCAGAAATGGCTATGGTTAACTGTAATGTCGTTTCACATGAGATGGAGACTAAACAAGAAGCCCAAAAAATGACTAATGAGACCCAGTACAAGATTGAGGCCCAAGCTGAAATGCACCAAGTTAACATGAACGTTCCAGATTCTTATACAATCAAGAACTGTGCCCAAATTCAGGAAAATATTTCCGAAATTCATTACAAGAACTCTGATCAATTTGGTGGTGTAGCCGATAACGAATGGTGTTTCCAGCTACCCAATGACTTGAGCATTATTAACCGCAAAGAAGTCTCAAAATATCAATCTGATGCTGAATACAAGAAAAAACATCATCAAGAAAAGGGCAAGACAGCCTTTATCCCAGCTGATACTGAAGAGTTCAAGCGTCTGAAAAAACTCCAAGAACAATATTCTGATTTGGAGTACAAGGAAGCTGCTAGAAAGGGAATGAAGGAATTAACCTTTACACCATCTCTCGAAGAAGCTACCAAGGCAACTGAACTGGCTTCAACTGTTAAGTATGCGTAATGAACGAGACTTTGGCATCACAGCTCAAGTACAAGGAACAGTACAACAGTGAAAAGGGTAACAAGATCTCCATGGCTTTGGAAGACGATTTACATACTCAAACCTTGGATTCGGCACAAAAGAATGTTTCCAAGGCTAGATATGTTCAAAAACCAGATTCTGCAGAATTCACCAAGCTCGAAAAGACCTATGACCAGGACCGCCACGCAGAGCAGCTAAACTATGTTTCTGATGCTCGGTATAAGCAAAAACTTGAGGGCAAGTCACTTGACATGGTTCCAGAAATTGAAGCCAAGCTTGAATTCCAGACAATGGCTTCAAAGCTAGAATATGTCAAGAACGCAGATCAGCATAAAAACAAGTTTGAAGCCCAAGAAACTGAAATGTTCAAACAGCTCAAAGACTTGAAAGCAGTTCAATCTGAAGTTCAATATTCTCGCAAAGCCAAACAGGGCATGGACAAACACAAGGCTGAAGGTCTTGAAAACCGTGTTGATATTGATCATAATACCAATGTCAGCAAAATCTGTTCTGAAAATGAATACAAGAAAAACAAGCAACAATCTGGCTTCACTTTTGTTCCCGAAGCTCCACTCCACGAACATCACAAACACGCTGGTGATATTAATTCTGAATTGAAATATAAACGAGACGGTTTGAAATCCCAGCAGGGCAAGGGCATCCTCTTCGATGAGACAAACCCATTCCAACAAACCTTTTCCGATGCTCAGAGATTCACTTCCGGTCGCAATTACAAGACTGCTGCTAAGGAATTGAATGCTCGCGGTTGTGGAACCGTTGAAGACGACCCCAATCTCGAGCGTGTCCGCCGCGCAGGACGTATCCTATCTGACCGTGAATATAAAAAGGACTTTGAAAAGGGTGTCAAGGGCTATGGTTATGATTTGAGAACAACTCCACAAATGAAAGCTCTCAAGAATGCTGAATTGATCAAGTCAGATGTGAATTATAAAAAACAATATACTGAAAGCATGAAGGGCAAGGGCGGCTATACCATGGAATCGCCACAAATGAAGGCGGCTATGGCGGCACAAGCACTTATGCGCGGTGAAAAGCTCGGTGGTCTTGGTGATGTCCCAGATGTTATCGCAGCTAATGATAAATGGATTGCAGCTCGTGTTAATGCTATCCTTGACACTCCAGAAATGAGAAGAACTAAGGAAGCCAAGAAGAATTCAATGGTTAATTACAAGGATATTGACTACTCACGTGGTGGTAAGATTGTCCTTGACACTCCAGAAATGGAACGTATCAAGCGTGCTTCAAAGAACCAATCAAAGGTCCACTATGCTGATAATGCATCACGTGGTAGAACATGCAATGTAATGGACACTCCAGAAATGAGAATGGTCAGACGTAACCAGAAAAATTATTCTAAATTGGATTACGTAAAAGACTTTGAATCACTCAAGGGCAAAGCCACTCAAGTTGTTGATGATCTTAATACCCGTCGTGCAAAGAAAGCAACCGAAATCGCGTCCGATTTGGCCTATAAGGGTATCAAGGGAAAAGTTGACCAATCAGAAATGGCTCGAAACATGCTCGAAAATCAAGCTAAACAAGAGAAAATCCGTTCTGCTGGACCTAATCATGCCAAGGGATTCACTGTTGGTAAGAGAATGGACCGATACAAGGCCGATCCAGGTTCCATTTTCGAGCTTGATGACCCTACTGATACTGAACAAGGAAATCATAAAATGGAACGTCCATCTTCACGTCTTTCTGCGATTTCTTCACAACAAGAACAAGAAGACTCTGATTATGAACTTCTTGCTAACTGGGATCCAAATCGTCTTCAGCAACAAACTTCTGGTAGCTGGCAAAACTATTTGACTGGATCATATAAGAAGGCCTATGCACCAAATCACGTGATGAAATATAGAGAAGAAGACTCTCATCATGCTCTTCAACAAGTTGGTTATGAGTCATCATTCTATGGTTCCGCAGCCCCAACACCAGCAGTCCCACAGACATATGAAGACCAAGAACCAGACCAAACTTACTTGACCTTCAAGGCCTTGTTTGACTACACCGCAGCTGACGATGATGAAATCTCATTCGCTGAGGGTGACGTCATTGTCCCGAACGTACTGGTGCTTCTGGTATGCTTCCAGGCAACTATGTTGAAGAATTGTAAAAAAACACATTTCTTACTTTTTAATTAATTTACTTATTTATTATCTAAAATACAAAAATCCAATTTCGGAATTTATGTTTTTTTTTCATTGCACCGATCATCATCTCATCATTTATCCATGCTGCATATAATATGCAGAAAAATTAGATATCGTTTAGTTTTTAGACATCAATATTGAAATATGACTCATATTATATGAGTCATATGATATGACGCTATGAAGAGCCTATGAATCAAAGGCTATGATGCAAAACTCAATTATGACGTCACTCAATGATGATGTCACTTTATGATGGATCGAGCTGAGTCATGCACATAAAATTCGTCATTTTTCAAAAATTGCTTATAAAGTGGGGTGCGGTTTCCCGATTCGCCGTCTTCAGGCTTCCTCGTGCACAATTCGGTCCAAATGACCATCGGGAAGAAGCACCTCACTTTATCAATTCAATTCTCGGATAAAAGGGAATTTGGATGTAGAACAATAATTCTAAAATGCAAACATGACTGTGTTTTTGCATAATTCAGTTTAAAAGACACTTTGCACTCACATAGAGACTCTACTCCGTTTCTTTTTGTCCGATTTACAAAGAGGATACTCCTGGAAACAAAAACTGCTATTTGTAGCCTAATCATGCATAAATTATAAACCACAGTACAAATGTACCGTTCAATCAAATCTGCTGATTTTGAGTTGGGCAAAGGCAACCCGATTTTTTATATTCTAAGAATTTTGCGAGGTTTTGTCGATTTTCCGAATTTTGCGGGGTTTTTTCGGTTTGAAGAATTTTGCGGGGTTTTTCGAATTTTCTGCATTTTGCGGGGTTTTTCGATTTTCCGAATTTTGCGGGGCTTTTTCAATTGTAAACATTTTGTTTGGGTCATTCAAATTTGAAGAATTTTGCGGGTTTTTTAACGTAAAGATTTTGCGGGTTTTTTTTAATTTTAAAGATTTTGCGGGGTTTTTACGATTCTGCGAATTTTTCTGGGGGTTTTCGATTTGAAGAATTTTGCGATGTTTTTCATTTAAAGAATTTTGGGCGTTTTTATTTTCAATTTGAAGAATTTAGCGGGAAATTTCGCGGGGTTTTCTGATTCGATATACAAAATTTTCAAAATTCCGACTGGATCATCCAGTCTGGATGTGGTATTTTTCAACTATCAAAAAAATTGTGAAAGTTATCATTTGTTTTATTTGGAAGAATTATCCTTTTGACAAGACTATGGATCTGAGGTCATTTGTTCATGTTTAGTGTTCTTCATGCCCTTCGTATTGAATAGCAGCTTTTGTGTCCGCTCGGGTGGGACAGTCCAGAGGGGGGACAGTCCGGAGGAGGAACTGTCCGGAGGAGGGACAGTACGGGTAGCCCGAACAAGCAATTATAGGGGGTCCGATATTAACAGTAATGTTCGTGTTTATGAGCTTCTCGAAAATCAACTGCAACATATCGGACTTGATTTTGTGGAATATGATATTGTGACATTGGATCATCCACAGCATCATGTGATTGATATCCATAGTCACGTGAAGAATGATGAGTCATCTCATGATCAGGTAGAATATAATCACGTGAATTTTCAATTCTCATATTACATGTATCTGATGGAACTGTTTTTGAATTTGATTCAGCCAAGAGACGACGACGTTGTTCGGCTGTCAATGAATTATCACGTCGAGATGGAGAATCCTGATTGGAATATTCTGGGAGTGATTCAATATACGGTATCTTAAAACTATATTGATACTGTATTTATATTGATATCTTGAAAACTGTATGATTGTTGCGACTATTGGGGGTGTAGTATCCACGGGTGCAGTATCGGGTGTAGTATTTGGTGTGGTAACGGGTGTAGAATCTTAGTTTCAGGTGTAATGTCGTGTGTAGTATTGAGGGGTATAGTATCGGATGTGGTATCTAGTGAAGTCTCTGGTGTAGTATCGGGTGAAGAATCTTAGTATTGGATATAGAATCTCATAATAGAGAGTAGCAGGTGTAGTATCGGTTAATGTATCGCTTGAAGTATCGGATGTAGTATTGGGTGTAGTAAACACTGTATTATCTGGTGTATTATCTGGTGTAGTATCGGATGTAGTATCGGGTGTGGTATCGAGTAAAGAATCTTAGCACCGGGTGTAGTATCCCGAGTGTGGTCATTTTTCGAGTAGTAGACCATTTTATGATATCCCAGTGATCATATAGTTATAATGACCATATAATAATATTGGCGTTCGGTTTGCCGACTAAACTTTATATAAGATATTTAACTCAATAAAATATCACATTCTCTGAAATGACGCCCTCTTTATTGCTTATTCGGAGAGTCGTTCTCCTCTTTGTGAGCAGAAAATGATATTATATTCCGTTAGATATGTTATATATTGAATCGGTCCTTGTGATCTGTGATAATCAAGCGATCTTTGAGTTCTTGGAAAGTGTCTTGGGAATTCTATCAACCAGCATTGATCAGAATGACCATTCATTGAGCACTCTGAAACACAATTTGGACCAAATCTTGACTCTTGAATCGTTTGTTGAATACTGAATTTATATTTAACAGTCACGTCATGCTTTACTCTTAAAAGGTACGTGGCCGTTTGAACAATTTTTGCCAAGTAACGTGTTTTGAATCGTATTTTTAAACCGAAAGCGTGGTCGAACCCCCTGACTAGGGTGATTCACGGTCCGAAGGACCGTGTGACCCCGTTTGACTTAAGGGGCCACAAATTCAGGATCTATGTAAAAACGTTCACTTATTATCATGGTAACAGTAAAAAAAAATTTTTCGAGCCAAAAGGTTACTTTCGGACATTTTTCGAAATTTTTTTTTTGAAGTTAAGTGACCAAGATGGGTATCAAATCGATCCATTTGATTCACTGATCACTCTCAACACACTCAAATTTTTTTTTCGAGCCATAAGGTTACTTTCGCACATTTTTCGAAAATTTTTTTTTTGAAGTTAGGTGACCAAGATGGGTATCAAACTGATTCATTTGAACCACTGATGACTCTCAACACACTCAAAATTGTTCTTTCGAGCCGGAAAGATTACTTTTTGACATTTTCCAAAAAAATAAAGATCCCAAAAGAACCTCCAATGATCATGAACATTCTCGAGAAGCATTTTCGAGTTGCAAGGGTTACTTTCAGATATTTTCCAAAACATTTGATGAAACCCAGATTATCGACCCCAGGAATCTCCGTGCCGAGCTGGTCCGAGATTTTCGGGTTTACGATGGTGCTGGTCCGTAGCGGTCCATAATTTTGCAAATTCTCCGGTCAACGTTTAGTCCATATCGACACAGTCCTTATTGATTGATGCTTCTCGGTATTTCGTCACTGATTATTAACAATTGTCAATCATTGCGAATTTCTGCTCTGTTGCCGAATGCTTCCCAAAGTGCCAGATTCAGTCAATTCGAGTTTCCAAGATCAATTTTTTCCCGACGCCTCTGATTCATGCCACCCATATTGAATGATCATCTTATTCTGCTATTCATGTCTGAATCGTTTGATTTTCTGATTGGCTTCGACAAAACCATTTATTGAACCAAAATGGGCAGTATTATGGGAATAACGATGACGAATGAAAAAGAAAGATCTATTCTTATTGGTTTGCTCGAAAATGAAAAGAGAAGATTGACTAGTAGTGAAAATCAACTTTTGACTCAGAAGCCATCTTAAATCATTTGCAAGTTTTCTGTAGTGAAGCATTTGGTCAGACTCTCGCGAAAATTTCTTGCATTTTACCGATAACTGCCACACCGCTGTTGCTGAAGATAACAAATTGGCTGAAAAGCTGGATGAAATTTCTCCACTTTCATCTCCAAGACGAACGCTCCGCTGTACCGTTCATTTGTGTGCACTTCTCGAAAAGCATGCAATGAAGCATCCCAAATTATTGGCACCATTCGGAACAAAAGTGGCATATCATCTTTGCAAACCATCTGGACAAGCAAAAGACAATCTTTTCGATCTTTGGAGCCGTAAGTCAACTGGTCGGTTCAAACATTCTATAGGCGAAAGATTTTTCTTTGTGACCGACAATATCTTGGCATCGTTCTTAGACTATGACAAACTGTTATTATTTGTCGCTGAGAATGAATCCTACAAGGAAAACCATCAAATTGAGCCATCGAATATTCCCGTTGAGCGTGCATTTGGCGTTTTTAAGTACATCGAGAAGCTTCTGGCCAATCTTCAGTTTGTAATGATCCCTGAAAGTACTATCGCCAAGTTCAATCATCCAACAGATGAACTGGAAAAGTACGATGCCAATCTCATCTGGGATGCTCATTCTTTAATCAGTGCTATCGAAAAAGATATCAAGTCAAAGTATATTGAGCAAGAGGATTTTCGTGTTAAACATGCGGAGTCCATGAGAAATGAGGTAAATGCGAGTTAAGTAGTCTATGATGATGATTGATTATCTTATAGGCTGATATAACGGCAGAAAGATTTAAGAAAGCATCCAACTATGTGAGAACTCTGGAAAAGGGTTTGAACTGCGATCATTTTAATAAGTCTTCTTAAATATTCGTTAGACAATTTGCAATCATCTTGCTTGATGCTTTGAAGCGAATAATATCGGAAGAATACCCGACCGTTTCGTCCACGACCAGTTCCTCGTCGCCAAGACAGGTGATTCTGATGATAAATTGAAGAAATGTCTTCATTTGTATTATTATGTCACTTCACAGTGAGTACTGAAGGCAAAATTCAGAAATATATTACTTAAATAATGAGATAATGTGTTGTCCTCGAATCCTGTCGGAAACAACAATCCTTAATATATCGAGACCTGTCAACAAAATAAAATATGAAACAAGCAATAAAGTCCATTTTTCCCAAGCAAGAGGGCTTTTTGACCGACTACAACTTTTTTAGCGCAGGGAAGCGCAAGGTCTTCCTAACGTGGTATTGTGAGGCAGACCCTAAGGTATCATTATATATAGGTGTCCCACTCGAACATGCTCGAACAAAATTTTTACAGATGAAATTCGAAAAAAGTGGTGAAAAAATGAC
>SCLD01099281.1:0-10748 GCA_004367895.1 Oikopleura longicauda | reverse complement strand
CATTAGTGAGAAAATATCATAGTAAATGTGCGGGAGTATTACTCGGGGATTTTAATATGAACATTTTTAAACCTCGTCCGCAAGATAGCAAAACTCTAGCCGCAAACCTTCGACAGTTAACATCTGTTTATGATCAGCATGTGAAAAAACCGACCAATCATACTCATAGTCGCATTATGGGTAAAAATAAGCTTATCCATTCCACTATTGATTTTTTCTTCACCAAAAATCTGAAAGGTAGATTTCGTCATGATCCAGGAGAGTTGATCGAAAGTGATGGTCATGACGTTTTATCTTTTAAGACTAATTTAACAATGGAGTCGGAACCGTCGTTTTTCACAGTAGAAACAGTTTCCAGACCTGACAGAGCCGTAATGTACAAGACCGCTAAGAAACATCTTGAAATCAACAAAACAGAATTAGACCGTCTTTATTTAGAAACACTGGAAGCAGCTCACAATCCTGAATCGTTATTATTGAAACCACGAACTAATCCGTATACGGAAAAGTTTATCGAAATTTTGGAGCAAGCAGTGTCTGAGTGTACTGAGAAAAAGACAGTTAAGGTTCCTTTGGGTCCCAAATTATCGTCTGCATCAAAATACACACAACTTTTGAAAAAAGAGCTACATTCGTGGAAAGTCAAATTTCTAAATTCTAAACCTTCAGATAGAGAACTGTCGTGTTACACCTTGATTCGTAAATTACTTCGGATGAGCAATCGCTTAGATTATTCAAAAAATCTCTCTTCATGTCCAATCGGTGCTGAAATGTCAAAAAACGAGGTATTTGAACTTACACGTAGATTAAATCCTAAAGATAAAATTGCCATAGGTAAATGTGGTGACCATAGTCCAGACGATCTCTTAGACTACTTTATTCAACTTCAGACTCAAGATTCACTTGATGTAGAACCTAAACTTACAGAGTGGAGACAGGCCCCTGTGAAATTGAATATGAGTTTTTTCCAGGCTGGTTGGTTTGGGGATAATGTAGCGACCTCCTTACAAAAATGCCTAAAACAATGCAAACCACACCAAATGGGAAAGAATTCACGTTTGACTGCCACAATTTTAGGATTTTTTCCCATTGAATATAGTAAATATATTGTAATGATGCATGAGTGTAACTTTAAATCGGGAATGGCACCTGAAATAGTCCGTGAAACTCGTTTAAGTCAGTTGCCTAAGTTAAGTCATGCCGATCTTAGTGCTTTAGGAGCCCGTCGATTTCTCAGTCTGGCCCACGTGGTGGCGTCCATGGAAGGTAAATGTGCAGCTAAGATATTATCAGATTTTATGGAACAATTTGATCTCATACCGCAGTCACAGCATGGGTTTAGACCTAGTAAGGGGTGCTCCACATTGTTGGCCACATTATTTAATCATTTAAATACCTTAAATTCAACAGACCATGTATTTCTCATCTTGGTTGATGGCAAGAACGCCTTCGGTAGCTTGTGCCCAGTACAAATGAATAACCTTTTGTCTAATTACATGGAGGGTTCTGTGTTGGATTATTTCCGTAGTGTTTTTCTAGAAAAAACGGTTCATGTAGTCGATAAAGGTCAAAAATCTCGAACCCACACGTTTTCTAAGAATATTCATGGTGTGCCCCAGGGATATAATTCGTCACCGCATTTTTATACGATGGCATCGTTAATTATAGCCGAACTTTTTGAAAATCATGATCACATAAAAATTCTATGTTTCGCCGACGATATATCCCTGGTGGTGCACCATGAAGATAAAAATCAAGCCGAAATGATCGCGCGAGAGGCTTTATTAAAGGTTGAAGAATACTTATTAAAGATAGGAGTGGCTGTAAATATGTCCAAAACGGAAATTATGAAGTTATATGAATCTGAAAAACAGTATGATGGAAAATTTTCAGTAGACAATAATCGTTTTATTCCGGAGAAAACTTCACTCAAGCTGCTAGGACTAAGGTTCAATTCATTTCTCGAACTACAAAATCAATATGACTTCATAATTGACCGATTTTATAAACACCGAGGTTTGCTTAATTGTGTACTGTTAGCTAATTCTAGAATCAATTTAATCGGATTTGTCAACTCGACATATTATGGGAACTTACAATTTGCCCTTGAAACATGGCCGAATCTTCCATCACAAATCGGTAATAAGTTTGCATTTGAGATTTCCAAAGCAATATGCGACATATATGGGTTACCATTTCATTTAGATAAAAATAACCGGCACTCTTATCGACAACTTTTTTCAAAATCAGGTCTTCAATCACCCATAAATACTCAAAACAAACTTATTGCCTGTTTTGCCAATAGAAATCTACTGGCCTTACGAAATGACAATGAGCTCAAAATCGCCACGGAAAAGTTACTTCGCGTTCGAACTAACACTGGAGCATTGTTAAAGTTTGAACTATTAGACCTCTATTCTTACCAGCGTCTGATGTCTATTAATATGGTGAGTTTGGAAGTTTTTCAACCTCGTACTAAGAACAAATTTTATCCAAATAATATACATGCCCCTTTTAAGATCCTTCCGAATTCAGTTAAAATGGAATTATCGACCGCCGACTTTAATCGTATGGTAAAAATCTATTTTAAATATCGTTGCCCACATAGACAGGGGAAAAACAGTACAAAATGTGTACAGTGTCTGGAGATATATACTTGTAAGCATACAACGAAAAAGAGTTTGAATAATATTTTGTATAAACAACCTGAATACGCATTTAGTTTAATTCAACAAATGGCCCTAGATGGTATAGAGGAGTGGGACTTGAATTTTAAATCTTACAAACAACTTTTATCTGACCGCATAACAATAATTTTTAAAGAATTAGTACAAGGCAAACTCAAACTTAAACCTTAAATCACGAAATAACATAACTAACCGTATGTAATAACCTTCTTTTATAGCAATAACGCATATTATTCTTGTTCAACAAACTTTATTGGAAACTGGGTTAACAAGGTAAAGTAAGGAACAAGCTTTGTTCAATCGTATCCATATCCATATCCATATCCAGGTCGGGTCCGTACATTGCCATTTTGTCATAAATCAGAAAAGTTTTCTCGCATTTAGCAGCTGAACGGGGGTTGATTACATGATTGGTGTGAAGTAGGATTACTTACAAAATATCTACATAGCGATCTCTGGTTACTTTGAGTTGAGCACGGAGATTAACATCCATAATCTGGTAGGTGACGCCACGGTGTTCATAATTTTCCAAATGATAGTTTCGGAACTTGGTAACGGTGTCAGCGTCGAGTTTGATTTCCCACATTCGAATTTTGACACAGCTGACTTCCCACATTGATGCCAGCAAGTGATAGTATGCACCTAAATAGTTTATTAACCAGGAAATATCGTTTTATCATTTATATCTAATAACATTACTTACCAACCAAGTAGGACACACGTTTTCTACCCTCACAATACTGCTTCATGCAGCAATATTTTATAACCCCATTCTGAGTAAACTCGTTTTGAACTTGTCGCACGTGCGCTTAATATTGTAATGTTATATTAGGATTCACCAATAGTTTTAAAATTCAAAAGCTTACCATTTTCATCAACCGGGGTATCGGCATGGTGGTATAACCCGAAGCTGGCATCTTGGACCTGGTGTAGGCCATATAACTCATTGATCAAGACAACCGGTTCGTCAAAGGGCTAAAAATATCTGTTATGACAGTTACAAGGACTATATAATCTCAAAATGCAATAGTTAGGTGGTTACACTTAGAACAATTAAAATCATAACTTAGAATAAACGGAAAGCTTAAAACATTTTTTAAATTCCACTCAGTTAACATAGTAAATCACTTACATTTCCCTTGTAATTGGCAGAACTAATGGTCTCAATGATCTTCATACCACCGGATGTTAACTCAAAGACATTGAAGCATTGTCTACCATCATACGGTTTCATGATTCGGCCACATAATAAACGACCAACAGCGGCGGTTATACATGCCATGCTGCCACGGCGGTTGGTGACACTGTGGGTGCCACGACCAGTGACAATGGTGAAGCATGGGCAGTCTACTTTCAATCGGAACTTGCTTCCCAAACTTTGGTAGGATACACCATAAGTAGAACTTTGACCTTAAAAATTAAAAAAGAACAAAATTTAAAATTACAATCTATAATTCATAGGGAGATATTCGTGGTTGTGAACATTGTATTGAAATACATACCACCAAGAATGTGCATATAAAGCCCGATAATTTGCAAAAAACACAATTCCTTGTTGACATCTTTGTGGTGGTAGTCGATGCGAAGAATGTTGTGATTTTGATTGTCGCGACGAATATCGTTGCGAATATCGCCTTTACCAATTGAACCGCCATGCTCCGCTTAAAACATAATTTTAGTACAATATTTTAAAAATTGATAAGTTTTCTCCCTTTCCTCCAATTTTCAAGCCATAAGAAATAATAATTACCCTTGAGAGAGGTGAAAAGTGCCATTAAGGCTAGGGTCTCCGCATCATAAATGGTAGGATGACCTTTTCCACCAATCATTTTGTCGATCTTGTTGGCTTCTACAATGAAAGCACCGTAGTCCCGGAACTGGGATGGTTTAGCAGTATTAAGGATCGACTTGTAGCACAACGATTGATCCCCATTTGTTTGAAACCAAATTTTGAGTTCAGAGCTAAAATGCAATATTTATTCAACGGACTTGATGGTCACACTCAGGATTCTAAACTAGCAGTACAAAAAGATGCTTATACTCTTTTTATTCATAAATACCAATTAATAATATGCCAAGATCAATTAAAATGGAATAAAGTTAAAAAGGATCACGTTGACTTAAAATCAATCGCCAATCTTATTGCATTCGAGCGTGCTTTTCTTCATTATATTGCATTTTTATACCACGCTAGTTTAGGTTATCCGGAAAATCACTACCCTATAACATCAAAGGAATTATATCAGCTCCGACAACAGACCGGTGCTCATGGTTTGCGACACTATTCAGACCAACTTAACAAAGGATTAGAATGGACCCTGGGTGCCCAAAATTGGTTTAAAGATAACAAATCACTTTTACATTTTCACAATTTCTTAACAGTTATAACCAAAAAAGGGTTTGGAGAAAGTCGAAACCATGAATCCGCCAGGTCTGATTTTATTTCACCAATGTTATTAAGGGCCGATGGTTCTTTTGAAGTTAAACAACTTAAATTATTCAAACAACTTATAGTTCGCCTAACAGGTCCAATACATAAAACATTGCCATCTATTTCATCTTTTTACACGGCCTTTGAAATACAAAAATCTAGCCGGCAAATCATTTTTAATATTGATATCACGGCATCTCTAAAATTTACAGGCTTATCCACATTTATCAATACTTTTTACGCAAACCGTAATTTATCATTGCATAGGCTATTTAACAAAGAAATGATAACCAGCATGGGCTGCTCTGTACATATTCAAGACTCCCAGCCCCTGTCTTACTCGTCGGAAGGGTCACATGATAGTATATCCCAAAAATCAACCTTTCAGCCCCGTGACCACAATCCAGAATTACATATTGATGAAGCTTTCTTAAACCCTCGTCCTGCATTTCAGAAACAAGCTAGTCAAAAATCCATAAAATCAGAATTGAATTGGGACGATGTTTTTGGAAAAAGCCAAAAATCAAATCCATTAGCAGAATCAAAAACTAATCGAAGTTCTAATCTACCAATACGGTCTACAAAAGTTTCTGGCGAAACCAGTAAAATGGACAAAGTCATACTGGAAGCTGATCTTATGCGAGGAGAAAATTCAGATGACTATTTCTCCGATTCACTCGAATTTGATGGATCCTCAATTAACTTAGGTCAACACGGAAATCCAGATAAAGAAAACGAATTAATATTTCCTATTCCAACTAAGTTAAGCAATGACACAATTATCACACAAAAAGGTATCCGTTCATATATCGTAAATACGAAATTACACCACCACCATTATTGAAATAAAAAAAAAACTTAGACTTAGTTCATATAACCTATGTATATATGATATTCAGACGCTGAACATCGAGATGGACCGCCTAGTGGACCGAGCAGTTTTGATCTATTAACTCCCACACAGAAATCACCCATTGAATCAGAAAATATGTCCCCAGTTATCACAAAAAGGAAAAAACGGGACCGATTATCTGACAAGTATGAACCTACACGTAAATCTAGAAGACATAAAACTAGAGTTATTTATCCATCCCAATAAGTAAGTTACCTGAGTATAGACTTTTCAGTCTCAGGAATCTCAACTGGAACTTTTGCAAGCAGCTCCGTTCCAATAGTTGACAATCCGCCTTCAGAATAATCTTTGAACAGTTTCTTCAGATCATCAAGCGGAAACTCCGAATTCTTGGGGTAATTGGTGGAGGATCGGGTGCCTTAATTTCAGTTATGTAAGTTTGCTTGAGTACTATTGCGACTTCACAATTTCCAATTTTTATTTTTTGAGGCACATTAGGAAAACTTTTTTAACTCACCAAAAAGTACAATTGATAATGAATCGCGGTAGCCAATCAAAGCATCAGCAAGATGTTTAGCATACTGATGTGCCTCAATTGAATCCATTTGACAGTACTCATGGAAAACTTTAGGAACGATCTTCAACTTGTAATGATCAGCTGCCATCACATAAGCCAATCCAAGCTGAAATCAGAATATTATTTTTTCGCCAACAAATCATAAACCCTCCCATTTATACTTTTTTGCCATCTTCGAAATATGACTTTAGAATGTTATTACGGGTTTATCGCTTAGCCATGGGTGAAGAGGCAATCACTTTGCATTTTCGTTATCCAACTAGACTAGAACGTCATCTTCAAGCCCATATCTTAGAAATAATGAATGATACAGGACTTGGTTAATACTAATTTCGAGTATAAAACTTTTAAAATATGAAATTAAAATAGCTCCTTTAGTTTAAACTAAAGTCATAATACTTTAACCATGTAAGCTCACTCAGTTTATGAGGAAATTATGATACGTTCGCTCTTTGATTTAGAATCAAATGAAGAAAGAGTCTATGAACTTCATGAATTGACACATGCTGAAAACCTTATGGCCGAAATCCTTGATTCTACCACTATTAGAATACGGTGTATGGGTCCTGATAGTCATGTGACTTTGACTTACACTTTCTTGTAGAAATGCCTGTAAATAGCATATCACTAATAATTTCGTATTTTTCTCATTTCATTCACTAGATTATAAACTCGATGCGTCATATTTATTTCGGCCAATCAGATCATTTTATTCAGAATGATTATCTATGACACATTTACTGAAGAAAATTTATCCGATACATGCTTTACCTCATTAACTGCGCGTATTATAGTGGGACCGCCATTAGACCTTAAAGCCGCCAAATTAATTAAAATTGTACAAAAAATATCGGTGAAGAAACTACATACGTTCTTTATCACAATGGCGGTTAATCCAACAATATGGACAATAGGTCAAGTTAATGACTCGTATATTGGACGGAAATTAAAAGATTTGAGTGCCAATAGGTTAAGAGTGTCCGATGTCAATAGCATTCATTCCGTTCAAAATCCAACTCATCTGACTATTACCCTAGAATTGGGCGAGCATTTCTTGGACCAGATGCCCAAATTAGAACGATTACCCAGCCCAAAAATCGAAAATTAGGTAAATAATTATAAATACTTACAGTTCGGCCAGAATTAGTCCGTCGGACTTCCTTAACGAAATCAGGCAAAATGTCTTTTCCATTTCGGTCCTTTTGACCCATTCCAGGCTCTCTTGATCGCTCCATGCTCACCGTTGAATGCAAAAACTTGTAGAAATAATAACTACGTCGCTTATTTCGAAAACGAAAAAAGCGAAAATGTGAACTGAGAGGCACTATCCTCGTTTTATATGGCGTAGCGGAGGACATTGGATCGACCAATGAGAGCTCGTTTTCAACGCCTATTCAGTTTAATTCTCAACAGATGATTCATTCAACTTCTCGAATATACGGTGTTATCACTGTCAGTTATCACTGATGAAAACTTATTGGCTTCATTCCATAATCAACTTATATCTCACATTTATTGAGATTCTGTTCAAATTCTTTTATTATAGAATGAACTCGGTATCAGCAAATTCACGTAGTATGAGACCTAAAATTCCCACACCGGCTAAAGATGCTAAGAAGCCACCTGTGCCACCAAAACCTCCTAAGTCTACTCGTCAAAATTCAAGTCCACAACTAAAAAGCAGTCCTAAGAAAGCTAGTTCCAAAACCAAGGCCAGTCCAAAATCTAAAAGTCCAAAAGCCAAAGTCAAAACCCCCATAAAAACCCCCATTAAGGCCTCCTCCTCAAAAACTCATGAGTCTGATTCTGACATGATAGCGGAAACAGTTTCCAGCAGCAACTTAAGTAATCTTGATATGCTGAATTCATCCAGTGAAACTGATTCCAATTTTGCGTCACAAGAAATAAAATCATCTCAAGAATCTAAGAGTTCTATTTCAAAATCGCCCTCTAAAAAATCCAATGATGAACTGGCGGATTTACCCGAGATAACAGAGGAGGATCTCTTATCGGATATGACCCCTAAACCTTTGCTTATTCCTGATTCGATTCGAGCTGAGGCTGGCCCACATTGGCGCATAAAAGAGGCTGTATTAAATAGCTTTCACTTTGGAAGAGCCACTATTAAAGTTCATGAATTTGCTGGAAGCAATGCGGACATTAAGACTGCTAAAGTGGTCAATGATGATCAGCATTCTTTGGAATCAAAGAAATATCATGTCAAAATCTATCTCGGTAATATCCTTTTTACATAACCTGCAAGTTTGCAATCTTTAAATTAAAAAGACTTTTTTAGCAAATTATCGAAGTTGGCTTCGTCATGTTACCCATTATACCGCTTCTATTACCGGAAAACGTAAATTTGAAGCCATTATGAGCTCGATCGAACTCAACCATGCCCCAAATAAACTTCGTAAACTCACTGGGTCGCAATGTCCCATTGTGCATGCCCCAACCATCACAACAAACTTCAATTTATATGCTCAAGAGCAGGAAAATTTGGAAAATTTACGGTACGACTGACTTAAACTTTATGTGTTTACGCTCTTTAAGGCCATAAGGCCATATTAAAAGTCGTATCAGAATATATATATATTTTTTAGAATATTCCACCTCACTATGGCCTGGAAGTTTTTACATGCGATGTTTCCAACTCATGCCGCTTTTAAAATTCTAGAAACTCGAATGGCCAGTAATAATGGTTTAGGTGAGTCTCTTTTTGTCGTTATTTTCTATAAACAAACCTAATTTGAAAGGGGGTGAAATTAAGATAATAGATTCTTCTATCATGAATAATTAGATTCTAGCGACTTTGCTGGGAATTCCTGAAGATAGTCCCGATGTCAACGCAATTGTGCATTCATTGACCAAACAGAAATTATTTACCCGTGCATCTTCTATGTGTCCCATCGCCCAAAACTCATTCAACCCTTTTATTTCTCCAATGGTTAAACAGGAGCGACCTGATTCACCATAGTTTGAATGATACCGAGTTACTGTTTTACTTCAAAATTAGGATTTGAATGCTCAGTCTTAATTCTGAAAATGAATCTTCACAGTGACCATGCTATATTAATTTTATTACATTCATAATCTGTAATGATTCTTGACAAACAGTGTCACTGGTACAGCTATTATATTTCCAATGACTTAGCTCAATCCATCATTCAGCTTTGTCATTGAATCTGTTTGTTATAGTATCTTAAATATAGGCTTTGTGACATCACTCTCTGCTCAAATCATTCTTAGCCTACTAAAGTCCCTTATAATTTCACATAATGTATCAACAAAATAATTTATATGCTACACATGAGCTTAATCTGCACTAGTATCTAAACTATTTCGCCTTCTGGATTTAGTTTCACTAGATCAAATCCACATCCTATTTTGAATTAAACCACTTTTTCAGTAATAAATGTCCAAAATATTGCATCATATGGAACTTTTTGATTTACATAAAAAATGTATATTATTCCGTCAAAACTGTGAGGTATTTCAGTCGTGTCTGCATATTATAACCTCCGAGTTTGGTCTAGTGTGTTAAGCTTACCAAGTCAGTAATTGGTATTCACCGATTGGTTGTAAGTCGGTTTTCCGGTTCATGTTGTACAAAATCTGGATCAGAAAAACCAAGTGTGGATGTGGTTGGTGATTTTGGCGATCGGTAGAACAAAAAGCATTATGAACGGGGTCAGTTGAAAGTGTGACGTGAAGAAGTAACATTAGGTATTACATAACTACCACGAGACAAATTTTATAAACGGTTGGTAAAATAACCAATTATAATCAGCACGTGTCACAAAACTTAAATTGGGAGCGTTACCACATCTTGCAGTTATCATAAAACCCATTAAATTAGAGACGACTTTCACAGAGAGCAAATTATGAATTTAATTTTATTCATTTTACTGAAAGAGTATTAGAACCCTGTTTATATGTACTGTCAAGTTTATTTTAAGACATGAATCGGCAGGCACTTTTTAGTGATTCCTGGCCACGGGTCATTAGTCTCATGACTACTAGATGTTGGAGTAATCTATCCGTTTTACAAATCCCATGCGAAATTCAATCCTCATTCTTCTCGGCAAACCTCCAGGACCTTCAACATGATGCAGCTAATCAGTTTTTGATAGCCTTCGATATTTACACTTTTCAAAATTGGATTTCAGAACTCAGTAATAGACTTATTCAAGGTACCCT
>SCLD01099270.1:0-10748 GCA_004367895.1 Oikopleura longicauda | reverse complement strand
TTTTCACGTGGAAAATAGCCAATTTAACCAAAAAAAACCAAAGGACGAACAGAACGAACTTTATCAGCTTTTAGCCTTGATGACGACCTTGCATTTATTCCATCACCTAGAATATTTTTGATAAAAAAATGACAAATTGTGAAAAAAATGGTCTTTGGAAAAAGCCCCATCACATGGAGCAGGTGACCCTTATTCGCCACCTATTCTTGATTCGTGAAAAAATTTCATCCCCCAAAAAAATTGTTCATCCCCAAAAAAAGATTTTTAAAAATTCAAATTTTCAAAATTTCAAAAAAATCAAGAAAAAATTCAGTAAATATTTTATTTTTATTCAAATTACAGGAGTAGTAATCTGAATAATCGTTTTCGATCAGCCTCCTAAATTAGAAAATTAGACCAAGGACAATTCAATGATTATTCAACCTTGAGTAACTCGGCTAGTTCTGCTTTCTCAGCCGGTGTTAGAGTCCAATCTTCGATGGTAAATCCACTCGATTGGGTGCCACTCGCTGGGGTTCCAATCGCTTGGGTTTCACTCGCAGGAATTCCACTCGCTTGAATTCCACTCTTGTGCCTTGGTAGAGGACCATCGACGGTTCTGAAATAGTCCCTGCCATTTTTTCGATAGCTAGTGCGAATGATGAAAATACTTTTTAAATACAGATTATTATAAATTTTCAACACTATCCTAAAAATTGGCGGAACAATTTCTTTTTGACCCTCCATTAAGGGTTCAAATTCTTCGGTGAGTCGTTCTCTTTTCGGAACCTCGAATACCTTGTGACTCATATCGAATCGCTTGTAATGCCGACCAACATTTTTTTTGTTGATGCTCCAACCGCAAACTTTGCAATACTTTTTTATTATTAAAAAAACTTCAGAAACACTAAAAACCTCAACGAAAAAACCTCACTAAAAACCTCAACTAAAAACCTCAACTAAAATGCATTAATGGAACAAAAAATAACAGGGATAATATTTATTTACAGATAACTCGAATAACTTCACTCAGTACATAGTCGTTGTTTGTGCATTTCACCGGCGGAGCAAAATGCACTTTGGAAGCTAAAGAATTTATTAGAAAAAAGATTATTGAAAAAAAGATAAGTGAAAGATAAGATAATTGAAAAAAAAGTGCAAAGAACCTTGATTGTATGCCGAATCTAAGCAAACTAGATGATCCTCTTTGACTTCAATCAAGCTAAAAATTTGTATCAGTAAAGAAAAAAGATTGAAAAAGATTCTTACCAAAGGCAATGCCCAGCGCGAATGTCGACATTGTGTCGCCAGACATCGACAGTAATTAAGTCGCGCTGAAGCCATTCCTCGCCAGTATTTATCCCATTTTCAGCACAATATAAAAAACCTTTCTGAATTCCAATCGGGGGAAAAACGATGGGATGCCTGAGACTTCATTCAGGATCCGTGCATAATCGGAGTAATCCATGCCCTGAGAATCTTGGCGCTTTTCTCTCTGTTTGGGATCCTCAATGTCGTTCCCTTAAAAAGATAATAATTGAAAAATAATAAAAAAAATAAAATTACCAATATTTAGAATCGGTAGTTTCCGAATTGTAAGCTCCAAAAGCAAAGGCCAAAAATTGTCACTAGTTGCGATGCTAGATGTAATGGCTTATAAGGGATACAAATACTATGCACTTTTGACGAGAGATAAAAATATCCGGTATTCAGAATTTTTCTATTAGGTCGAAAATTGCAATATAAATGTACTATTCTTGACAAAAATTTAAATTTCACGGTCAATTTGGCAATATATTGATTTGTAACCCTATTCAAACGCCCAACATATTTGTTGGCGACCCTGAGACCTCCACATCACGTTTGCCAGAGCCTTTGACTCCTTTTCACTGAAATCAAAAGGGGATGGAACAGATTCTTCAAAAATCTTCTCCAAATCGAATCTATCAATAATAGACGATCGAATTCTTTCAATCTCAATCACTTAAAATTTGAATTAAGGATACAACTATTAGCAGAATTTCCTAACCAAAATCCGAAATCAAGGCATATCTAGAAGGCTATTACATCAGTACTATAATAACTGAACGGACCCAAGTTCCTGAATTATCGAGCCGCAAACTTTTTATGTCCGGTTGATGTGATGTCCGGTGGTAATAGGGTTATCGATAAAAATTGAAAAAATCTAATCGGAATCATAAAAGTTTGTCGAATTTTGGTGAAATTCTGCTTATGGTTATAAGTTTAACAAAAGAGAAAAAAACCTTCGTGGTTGAACGAAAGCATTTGATCAATGGATGGTCTGCTTTCAGGATTGACATCAAGACATGCTCGGAGGAACGCGAGTGATGATTGTCCAGATGTCACTGTATATTTGTTTGATAACCAAATATAATTGAAGCCGTATCGGGAGAGCAGTTTCAAACATATCACATTTATGCTGTACAAATCAGACGCGAATGAATTGATTCGATTGCGACATTTGACAGGATCAGTGAAATATGGCTGGAACAAGCATTTTGTCTCGGGCATGCTGAAGAGAACTTCATTCTCTTTAGTTACAATGACTTAGGGGACATATCAAATACTGAAAAACACGGTGTTCAAGTGTTATATTAATTGTTGTGTACCTGGACCTAGTCGTTCGAGCTCTCCTGAATTCATGTCTAAATTGCCGAGTACGATTCCAGAATTATGAACCGATTTAATCGTCTTCAACAACTGTTTGACAACGAATAACCTTTCTGATTTTGAAAGACCTCTTCCATTTAGAACATCTCGCAATGTTTCTTTTTCTTCCATTAAAAGAGCTATGTAGCCTTTAACAGGATCATTGAAACTACTTTTTAAGGCAAGGGTGTCGGATAGAATTTTGTCAAAGCTCTTTTTGGCCGAAATCATACCATTCTAATTTAGTCATTACTTTTTTTGTAGGCTAGTTATAGTAAAACGGTTTTAAATGTTACATAGACCAATATTGTCCGTTCGAACATCCGGATGACCGATGACGTCATGTCCGATTACGTAATGAGCGATTACATAATAGTAAAATTTTCGAAAGTTACTTGTTGTTTTCTGAAAAAGGGATGAATCTGGAGATGATACAGTAAGTATAGTTTGGGATAAGAAAGCCCTTTTGACCATGTTCAACCCTTAATTAATTCTAGAGGAGCTTTTTCGCAAAAATGTTGCAAATTTAAACGATTTTTTCGCATAATTCACCCCATAAATTTTTCTAGTGACCCTTTATCTTCTAGTTTGCATGTCCACTTCATTAAACGGATATCAAAACAAAATTTTAAGTTACCAAAATGACCTTAGGACTCATTCCTTTTTCAGAAAACATTGGTTAAGTTGGTCGAATATCTTTAAAATCTAAATTTTCGTTATTATGGACACCTTTTTTCGATAGAAACTGCCTTCAATCGTTTTTTTAATCCTAAAGGGCATCACAATTGATGATTTTGCATCATCAGAAAGGGTTCATATTTTTTTCAATATTCACAAATCAATCTCTGAAACGCAGATTTTGAAATATTACGATATCACCGTGACAGGGCTGACTTTTGATAAGTACATATCTAGTGATGCTCAGAAAAGCACGAATTAACATTCTGGTGGACAACGAATGAATTTTAGGCACATTTTGGGAAAAGACGAAAATCGACAAAAATCAAAAACCGTAAATGTGCTCCAGGAGTCGGCCCTTCTATATTGGCTTTATATTAACTATACGAATGGGTTTCTACAATATCTTGTGATAGCAATAATTTATCAGGCGGGCTTATTTATGTATTCTAGTATGCATTTGAGTTAAGCCTTAGAACCATAATTAGTAATCTCAATTCTATCCGATACCCCTGTCTTAAACTGAACTTTCAATTACTTTACACTTAGCGATCCCTTTCTTTAACTGGTGCGGACAAATTAAAAATACATTCATGATTGGCTATTCTGAATTCTGACTTTGAAAGAATTTTTATGGTACAATTTGGAAAGTGATAAAGATTGTTCACTGTCAACTTTTTCTTCTTTCTTATAAACGTTTTAAAATTGGATTTTAAAATAGTTAGAAATTTAAATTAGATAATATAAAAACGAAACTTAATTTTTCAATGTTTTGTTGAAAAACAACGATTTTGTTATACGTTTCGCCGTAATCACCAGGTTGAAGTCGATGGTTCTGCAAAACGTATTGCCAAAATGGCTTGATGACATTGAGTCTTAGCGAGTTTTTGAGAATCAAAAACAGCACCATTTGAACAACTATTTCGATTGGTATGCCATCAGTGATTTCAATAAGGTTATTCAAATTGTCCGGACAAGATAGTCCGGCTAAAATAATCGTCAATAACGTCTTTAATTTATTAAATATACAATCAAACCTTGAGAAATGACATACACTGGTTGTACACTTGAGTTACGCTTACTTAAGTTACTTTTTTCCAAGTTTTGTACACTTAAGTTACTTATTTTTTGAAATCTAACGGGTTGAGGTTATGTACACTTAAGTTACACCTATTTAAAAAACTGATATTGATTAGTTAAAATTAATTCAAAATACGATTTCTTTTTACAGAAATAACTTGATTGTTTAAGGGTGTCCCTGTCCTTCCAAATTTTGTGAACGAATGACGCTAGCTTGGATCCGATTTTTTGATTGAAACACCTGACGCAGAGAGATTATGATGATTCAATCTCAGCTGACAACGCGCCCTCTGGTCGATCAGCTGATAAAGTTTGAAACTTCAAATCGAATCAACTTCGGCCACTGTTATTCGATTTTTACAAAAATTTTACCAATCGATAGCAAATTGGTATTTTTTTACTTTATGATAAACGATTCTCTCAAAAACTAATCATTTGGTAACTCCAACGCCTTTTTGAATTATGAAATCTCGATTTTTTCATATGAAACGGATTTTAGATGTCAGTAAAATTTCATAAGTATTTGTTTGGCCATCTTTAACATTGTTGAGACGAAAAAATAACGGTCAAAAACTCCAAGCTAGACATATTTTTCGGTATTGTGGCTTTTTTTGAAATTTTTTTTCGTTATGAGCAGTTAAGTTACTTTTTTGATAGTTTCATACACTTAAGTTACTTTTTTATGGACGTTAAATGTAACTTAAGTGTACAACCAGTGTACTGTAAATATTGTTTTTCATTCTGTTTATAAACCTAATCACTAGAGGGTGTTGTTCTATATAAAAGACGTCACTAGTAAATATTTAATCATAATGAGTTTTTACAAAGAATTAACAGTTGATTTTCCGGATTTATGGCGCGTTTTTATTACTGGAAGCAGTGGAGCTGGAAAAACCAAATTTGCCGAGCGACTACTACAGACGGGTTATTTTAAATACAGCCATGTGTTTTATTATTCTCCAGATTTCCATGAATCTGCACCCGTGAATTGGGAAGGTCCTATATCATATCGTTCTGGCTGTCCCAGTGAAAATGACATTTTAGCAATGCCAAAACTAAGCTGCATAGTTTTGGATGACATTTATGATTTATGCTCAGATTCTAAAGCTATTGACTACTTGTTCAGAGTATTTAGTTCAAAACGCATGATTCATTGTATAATAATGTCTCAGCGGTTTTTCACAAAGGGACGATACTGTCTTTCAATCCGAAACTGTTGTAATTTCATCTGCGTTATGAACAATTGCGATCAAAAGCTTAATGGAAGAATTGGCAGTACTTTTAATATGAAAAAGGATTTTGAAAAAGCATTTGAACTGCAATCTGAGAATTTGTACCCCTTTATCTTTCTTGACATGTCTAATAGAGCCCGCGTTACCGGAATTAAATTATATTTAGATATATTTTCGGAATATTTCAAGGTTCTGGTAAATTTAATGCAATATTATCTAGTTCCTATTCAAGATGTTGTTGAGAAACAAAAGAGATATAAAGCAACAGCAAATATCAAAATCCCAGCTGAACAAAACACGATCCAAAGACCCCGAGTCTCACCAAAAGACAGAAGAAACCACTTTGATAAAAAAATTAGGCGCATTATACGAAAATATAACCGCAGAGCCGAGTTACTCAAGCAAAATTGAGTCTTTTTTACGATATAATAAAAATTACGCAACACATACATCCATCAGAAAAAAGACTTTTCCTCGACGCAGAGTTATTGCTCGATTTCCTAATGAAATTTGGATGGCTGATTTGATTGAATACGGAAAATCAACAAAACATATAAATCGAGGATATATCTATATCTTGATTATAATTGATTGCTTCACAAAACAAGTTTGGGGTCGCCCACTCAAAACAAAGTCTGGACCTGAAACAGCAGATGCGTTTGAGTCCATATTGAAAGATTTGGATGAATTTCCGGTCAATCTTGTAACAGACTCGGGTCGCGAATTTTTTAATTATGAATGTAACAAGATATTGCAGGCTTATGGCATCAATCATTATGCTGTTCCAACCAAGAGTAAGTTCAAAGCCTCTGTTGTAGAACGTGTGATACGTACACTGAAAACACGCCTCGAAAGATATTTTTCGATGCAAAAATCGAAAAAATGGATTGATGTCATTGAACAGTTTATAAATAATTACAACAAAACACCTCATAAATCACATGGTTTTAAACCACTAGATGTCAGCAATGATAATCGCGACATTGTATATAAACTACTTTATCCGAGAATAGGACTCACAACGGTTTGTAAATATCAAAAGAAAGACAAGGTTCGCCATATTCTCAAGAAAAAAGAGTTTGAGAAAGGCTATACCAAAACGTGGACCGACGAAATTTTTACTGTAATAGATGTGCGTCAATCAAATCAGATTTGCTGGTACATTTTAGCGAATCACGCTGAAGAAAAAATTGATGGAATTTGGTATTACTATCAGTTGAAACTTGTAAAAAAATATGATAATACACCTGAAGGGTCAAATCCGTAATGAATTGTGTGAATTTGATTTGATGAATTTATATTTCAACTCGAATTCAACAGTTGCTGTCACTGAAATATGTATACAATACGAAGATCATGTTGCCGACCTCTGTGGTTCCATTGAAACCACACTCATCGAAAGATCAGCGGCGAATCCAAGACAAGAAATAGTCAAGTTTGCACATTCCAAACCTGTTAAAAATTTGTTATTTACGCCTACACATTTGAGCTACTATAAAATTCAGTTGACTGATCTTACAACATCAGTATTTAAAATTTCTCATATCGAGCAACATCAAACGAAAAAAATTCGTCAAATCAGCTTAAAATTACAAATTAATGAAGGGTTTCTCAAAGTCAATTCGAAATAGATACCGAAAATGTCGAAATCAAAAAGGCTACGGCGAGCAGAAGAAAAAACCTGTGAAAGCAGGCAAATTATCCAAAAAGAAATCAAAAAAGACAAACCGCTCGAAACGATCCAAATACTGAAAATTCTAAAGGATGCACCAAATTTTGTTGACTGTTTGGCCGAAGACGAAATGGAATTGACAAAAATACAATCTTTCCCTTCTTATTTCATTGTTAACATTGATTCTGCCGAAAAACCAGGAAGTCACTGGATATCGATCGGAATATACAAAGACGAACTTGAAATTTTTGACCCACTCGGATTCAAGATATTTAAATGGTCAAGAATTCCATGTAAGCTTTTACAATTCTTACATCGACTCATGGGCACTCGTAAATTAAAAATATCAAAACGTATTCAAAGCTCGAACTCGAACCTTTGCGGTTTTTACTGTATATTTTATGTGCTGATGAGACCATATTTCTCCTGGAATATGATTGAACGTCAATTCACTGTCAACTTGACTAATAATGATCTCAAATTAATAAAATTACTCGAGTAAAAACTCATTATCTTGTATTTTAGAATGGGTTTTGACATCAAAGTAACCAAGAAACACTTTCCAAGAGTTAACAATGACAAGGTTTTGGAATTTATTTTCGAAAGAGATCCAAACCTTTACTTGAGAAAAAATAAAATTGCCATTCGTGGAAAAATTAAATTCCCAAAGACTTATTGCCCTGAAAACGGACTTGTACCAAAATTATTCTCAATGCTGACAGTTGAGGTTGATAGTCAGGTTGTTTCGAGAAATAATACTGAAGGGGAATTCTTTCTAATTGACTATTTGAACAAAATTGGCAATTTTGATTCGAAATTTTTGAGTTCAGCATTTGGGTTCGAAGGATATTTTGACGTTTTCAATCTTGACAACACAACTTTAAATGCGAGTCGAGAGATTCTCGCAAATAGAAAAGCTTTACAATTAGATGATGCCAATGATGAAAGTTTGGGCATTTATGAATTCATTTTTGTACCAAATACAGGATTTTTATCATCACCAGATTTACTGGTGAATAACTGTGAAATCAAAATTATGTTTGATCGTGCCAAGGCTCTCAATTCAATGATTCAGTTAAGTGGTTCTGAAACACTCGACGATGTTCATACCATTTTTGATTGTGAAGCATATACTGAATACGTTTCATCTTCCGAACTGCGAACAGAATTTTCAAACATAGCTACTCGACCGATTATCTATGAATTTGATGAAACTGAAGTTATAATCAAAAACATAAGTCTGACTGAAACTAATCCAAGATTTCCGAACTTGCGTGGCGGAAAATTACCAAGCTACATGTTTATTGGTCTTTTACCACAAAAGTGTCTCGACGGGGATATTGAAAGAAGTTCAACTTTCTTTCGTTCCCAAAAGATTAAGCATATGGATATAACACTCAATGGTTCAAGTCTCTCAGGTTACCCCGTGAAAATAGATCAAGGAAGTTCCACCCTTCCATATTTCAAGTTTCTTGACACGACCGGTCGACTCTTTGATATTGATACAGGCTCTGCCATATCTGCTGCGGAATTTGAGTATAACTATGTCTGGTCATATAAATTCGAAGCCGAAGACAGTACCACCGGTTGGACCGGAGTCTCATTTGAACTAGAAGAAAAAGTTACTGAAGAAATGCTTTTGGTTTGTTGGTTCGTGTATCCCTGTGCAATAAGTATCGATAAATATCATCAAGTTGAACGATTGGATTTCTAACTATATTCTACAGTTTAAATTCAGTCAAGAAGGAAGGTCAAATGTTGACAGTAAGAATTTTGTCCTTGACAGACGCAGTTGAGATTGTCACATAGACGACCATGATCATCGAGATATTCGAGTCCAATTTCACAGGCATGGTCAACTTCACGATATTGTCCAATGAGAATCGCTCTCAATCGATCTGAGCATCTTGTCAGTATTCAATATTAATATTGTACTTACGAAGAATGTCAAGACCACTCATGTCATCGTCTGTGATGAGATGCAAATTCTCCAAAATTTGACATTGACGGTTTTGGTAGGCGAATTTAATTGCATCGTATTCAAACTTTAAAACGTTTTTTTCGACTGTAAATAAACTGAATTTACCTGAACAGTATCTTCTGAAGGATAGTCGATCCATATCGGTCCTTTGATGCGTTGAAAAACTTGAAAGTCTGGCTCGGCATCTTCAAAAATGATTTCGTCGGTATACTTGGCTTGTATAAACTGGGGCATTGATCGAATCACAGCAGTATTGAGATTTTCGAAACACTCGAAATTGATTCTTCGAATTTCTTCAAGCTGCTCCTGATTGAAGATGAGGTAGTGTCTGTGGTTCCAAGGGTCTTCATAATCTTGATACATAGCCTAAGAGACTTATGATAAATATTTCTAGATTTTCTGAGTACCTGGAGAATTCGTTTAGGGAACTGATTGATATCAGTTATGATGGTTTCAAGTAACATTCTGAAAAAAGTCAAAAATGAAAGTTACTTTTCAATCCATATATAACAGCAAACTAGTCTATAAGGTCTGAATCCTGACAGATAAAAGACATTGTCTTTCTGGCTTTTAATATACGAGTTAGCTAAGTGATCATTGTCAGATAAATGCATATATTTTGATACAAGGTCATCAAAATCCGATTTTGATCGTATTTTGTATTGAGTTGCCAAAGCTTTCGCAGCGTAACTTTTTATGATTCATTTAATTGCTCGTTTTTTTTAAAAATCACAGAAGGAGGAACCATTCATATAGACCATTTGATTTGCTTCATTTTTAGCAAGGAAACTAATTCGAGGTTTTAAATGATAATCGATTCGGTTCTTTAAAAATTAAACCTCTGTTCCTGAACGATATTGAAATAAACATATCTTGAAATAACAGACAATCTGATATAGCTTCGAGCCATTTAGCTAAATCAATATCGATCGCAAGTCGTTGAATAACTATAGTTTTTATCTTGTGTTTATGTTTTGGAACAATTATATCGTTTCGTAAATTCTGCAATCTAGTACTATTTTCAGAGATGGTTTCTATCTCGTCTGTTTCAAGATAATCGACTATAAACTAATTCAAGGTTCAAATTAACCAATTTTAAATTACCCAAATTTTGGTCTTTAGACAACAGCAATTTTAAATTTACCAATTCCTTCTCGGTCCACATTTCTAAAGATTATGTCCGTTTAATTTAAGTGGGTGACAAGTAATAGCATCATCGTCAACATAAAATTTAGCAAATATGTCACTTAATCCTCGCTACATCAGATTATATATAACATATTCAAAATGAATAAGTCATAGCTAATCCGATTCCTTCATTGTTTCTATTCTGGACATTTTATTGTCAGACATGGACAATGTTTGATACGAAACTTTGTGACTTGAATTTGCGTACAAGACATCACGAAAGATTTCCAGGTCGCATTTTTCCCTACGATAAAATTAAATAAACGAA
>SCLD01099258.1:0-10749 GCA_004367895.1 Oikopleura longicauda | reverse complement strand
ATGACAGTTGACTCTTGATTTTAACGAACCACTGACCAAGTAAGTCCTCTGTCCAGCCAAAATCTGTACTAATTTTAACCAATGTAGCTAAGCTGCCGTTTGTTGTCGTGTTAATTTCGTTGTTGAAGTCAGTAACCAAATAGCTGAACAGTCTCCAACGTCTGTATGCCACTGTTGTTTCCAACAAAGTCAAACCATTGTACTTCTGATGTAGAGTTTGACGTCGGAAGGTTAGAATTAAACTCATGATACCAAGTTTATCACTGAAAGTACGATCTCAAAGTGTTCAATGAAGTAGTGGCAACCTCAGAACACATTCAAACAAGGCACTGCTATCAGCATCACCATCGATGGGCGTCGCCGTTGCTCCCTGCCGCAGTAAATTAATCACTTCCTCGAGTTCTTTGTCATATTCGTCGGACTTAGGCCTTCAAATTATTATTATGTTACTTTTACGTTTTTAAAAGCTTGCAACTTACTCGTTGTTGATCTTGTCACACGTTTCAAATTGCTCTGTAAAATTCATTTGTGAAAATTGTTCTTTAAAATCAGCCATGGTCATTTTCGATTTGTCGCCGTCTTTGCCCCTGATCACGCTAACCAGGTCCTCGTTGAGCTCGCGTTCCCTGTCGGGGACTGTGAAACGCTAAAAACGTAATTAACTGTTCGTTGCCACAAGTTTGCCTACCTTCCGCCGTGGCGCTTCACTGATGCCATCAACTGGTTGCTGGTCCGGATTTGTCTCGGCCCGACCTGACGGCTGGGGAACAGCGTCGCCCGTCGCTGTCTTCGAAATTTGTTGACCCATCTTGAGTCAAGATCCTTGACAAGACGAACTTGTTTCCTGGAAAGTAAGCGCTAAATTAAATGCAGAGTGGCTCACATCAACAGGAGCCGCACCCAGTTGTTCTCGAACAGTGACAGCCAACGCAGGTCGGCCAGACACGGTTAACTTCAACGGGCGAATTGAAAGAATATCACGATATAATGCCACCCACCAAGTGATGGAATTCAAACGTTAATTGTTGTTTTGAAAGAAAAGGAATGATAGTGCGCCTACTCTGAGCAGATTTCACTTTTCTTGATCACAGAGAGAGAGCATAAAGAGACTTGAACAAACGAAAATGGACGAAAAACTCGGTATATTGAAACGGGTGAGATTGCACTTGATGAAACCGCGAATACCAGCTGCAGGGAACGGATATACACCACGATCAATTTGGTGCGGCAAGAGCGGGCCACTTGTCTTTTAAAATGATCAAATCAACCAAAATTATATCCGTGAGAAGTACAAGCATCGGACGAGTTTCGCTTCGAAAAGATTATCATTTCTGCACCGCAAATTGAGACCAGGTTAGTTTATAGAGTCGATAGTAGTGTTGAACCCGTGCCCAACTTTTTTTCATTCATTTTCGGTGTGTGTGCGTGAGTTGATTTGTCAGCCACTCGAACGTTTAAAATGTTACATGAAGTGGGTATTAGCAACGGAACTATCATTATAAGTGGTATCATCTATGGGCTCTTTTTCTCCCCACCCCTTTGTTCTTTTTGCTCACACACACACAAACTACTACGCACAATTTATAAGCCTAAAGAAGTTCGACGCCACAATGTGTTTATATTTGCATTTGACGATTTATGAATCAATATGTTCTCGCTACTTTGTTGCTCAGGACAGCTTCCAAATCGGCCAAAATCCCAGCGTCACACACAACATCAAACGACGGGGGGTGACCGCCACTTGACTAAATGAGCCCTTTTGATACATTTTTATATTTAATCGGTGCATGTGCGCTGCGTGTGTGTGTGTTCGTGAGCAGTGTGCGTGTGTTATGGTGTGCGAGTTACCTCAGCTTGGCACTTTATTTTTTCATTATTCAGAAATCGTCTAATAAAGTTTATAATTTTGGCAATGGTTCAAAAGTCCTTCTCTCTATTATTTCATTCACTTGGTGTCTGTGTGTATTAACCAGGATGGCAAAGTGAAGCAGACCAAAAGCGCAGGGTCAAATCAAAGCCCCTCAATACATTTCAAGAACTGTGTGGCTGCGCAATTTTTGAGCGAAGTTAACCTGTCATCTTATTCCGCGCATTTGTTGAAGCGAGGGATGATGTAAACTGCATTTTCGTCACTGACAAAGTGTAAAACGGAAATCCGTTCTCGAAATGAAAAAAGGGGCGAAAAACATTCAAACCTGTCAAAAAAATGTCCTAAGTGTCTCAATAGTAGTAGGAAGATGCGCGACGAGACGGCCCAGATTGGCACAGGTCCCTCCAAATCGGCGAAAATAGTATTAAATCTGACCTTTGTGTTTGAGACGTAAAATACGAGGTCACACTTTACAAGTATAAAATCATTTATGTTTTTGCCAAATGCGCATTTTTCATTGTGACATTGGGATTAGTCTGAATTGAATCATTCACGCTCTGACATCACAATGTAAGCGGGTACGATAAAATGACGTGTGAGTACCACGAATTTGATTGATATAAAAAGAACCTGAAATAATTGAATGATCATATCATCATCATCATTGGTCAGTGTAAACGTGCGTGTGTGTGTCTGTGTCGATGATTATCGGTTAAACCGGATCGTGTTAATCGGATGTTAATCGCTTTCCGGGTGATCCGCGCTAGGAAGAAGATACCACCGAGGCCAGATACACTTTTTTGTGCCTGGCCATAATTTGGTGTCAAACATCAAACAATTCGCGGATTTATGGGAGCGTGTTGTGGAGCGCGTTTTTGGCGTTGTATTAGTAGATTTACAGATGGATCCAGGTGGTAACTGACAAATGGAGAAAGTTCAACACTCGTCTTTTTATAATATAATATAAAAGAAAAAATAGGGACTCAAAAAAGGAGGGAGCGAGAGAATGAGGGGCGAAAATGAGCTTATCGTTTGATAGTGAGGTTAGTTAGGTGTGACAAATGATCGTCTGTTTAGCCCCTATTCTAGTTCAGTCTCCTCTTAGCAATGACCATAAACTAGTCCGTCCATCCCAAGCGCGCACTCGCGCAAGCGTCGCCATCATCATTTTTTTTTTCAACAAAACGACTCCCTCCTCTGGTCTTTAGCTCTGTCTCACTCTCCTCACACACACACTCCTCGCTTCACTTTTCCTAGTAAATCAAATAAAATGCTTTAAAAAGATTCAAAAAACA
Organism: Oikopleura longicauda; assembly: GCA_004367895.1. Taxonomy (NCBI): domain Eukaryota; kingdom Metazoa; phylum Chordata; class Appendicularia; order Copelata; family Oikopleuridae; genus Oikopleura; species Oikopleura longicauda. The sequence continues at coordinate 7,584 of SCLD01099258.1, read as the reverse complement.
GCTATAGATAGATCACAAGCCATTTTGAAAAGCATTATCCACAATCGATTTGTGTCGCAGGAATTATCTGACTACTTAGCCAAAAAGACACAACAAGAGAGCAACAGCGTATTAAGAGAGAAAAGTAAAGAAGAAACAAAAATTGAGAAAAAAATTGAATTATGCCGAAACGCTAAAAAAGGTAAAAATTGCGTGTTTGACTCACTGCGATGATGCACATTAGTAGCAGCACCAAAAATCCTTGGTGAAATGATGAACTCGCCCCTGAGCGTGTCACAATCGTCCATCTCGAAGAGTTCGAAAAGTCTCGACGGGGTGAAGAAGTCGACAAATGGACTCTTTAAATTTCTGAGTGGTTTAGCCCCGGATGCATTAAACACTTCAAAGTACGTGCAATTTCCGTTTTTCTATGTTTCGCCCTGAGAGTTTTAGTGTGTTTGTGTGTGCATGTGTGTACTTGTGTGACTTCTTCTTCGTGTGTCTTGTGCATGCGCCCATAAATCCCCAATTTGACTTTGCCTCCGAGTCAAATTAAAAACCAGAAACTCTGACAACCTAGGATCAAGTAGAGATAAGCTCACCCGCCTTACTCTCGCCCCTGGTCTAGAGACCTATTCATATGGATGTTGAGCGAAGTGAAGAAAAGTAACAGGTTTCTGCTCAATTCTCGACTCCTTCGTGTGTGTCCTATCTTGCGTTGTACGTAATAAGGATATAACCAACCACTTCAAACGCGAGTGTGCGTCTCTCTCTTTCATTCTCGGCGTGGGGTGGCGAAAAGGGGCTGGCTATGTGTTTGCAACACACGCACCTAGATCACCTTGACCCTGCTCTAAGTAGGATAATTGTGAACACGGCCGTATATATTAGATATTGAGTGGTGGGAATATAAGAGAGAGATTTCAGGGGTCAATGGCATCGTTCAAAGTACTTTTGTGTGTTTGACCATCACAGTCTACCCCCTCTCTCTATTGTGTCACTTGATTTGTATTATAAATATGGCTACTACAGAACACGACTACGACACTTTTTTTTGGGGGAGCGGCGACGATTTTTAAAAAAATGTGTACTTTATGCAGTGACACACGAACACAATGGTTCGATTATTATCTAAAAACTGGATGGGAAATAGTTCTCCAGTCCCAGCTATTTTTAACAAGTCCCCACTCTTTCCACAGACCACATCTCATTTTTGTCGCGTCCGTGAAATACGACAAATGGTGCATAAAAAGGGCGTTGAGCAAAAAATGGTTTCGAAAAAAAATGCGTCAGAGCGGATAATCGTAACCTTTTTAGAGTTTCGATGTTCCCAATAGTCGGACTTTTTTTTATTTTATTTTCAGAAAGCAGAAAATGTGTTATGCTTTTCACCATTACATTGGCGCCGTGCCAGTGAATGGCATTAGGAGCGGCGAGAGGCCGACTGATCCCAAACGGGGAGAGAGTGAAGGAGGGGACCTCTCTTTTTGTCTTTAAAAATAAAATTCCCGAAATTAACGCCTACCCCCTAACCGGATGATACTAACCAGTGTGATATTTGGTGTGGCTCGATACTTTCAATCAAATTGACATTCTGACAACGATAATAATTCAGGGAGAACATGCTGACCCGGACACCGGCCCCGCCACCACCGATTCGGGGCCCGATCAATCACGAGCACATTGTGATCAAGTATGAGCCGCCTCCAGTATCACCGATTGGTTCCAGCTCGACCACCGCGTCAAAATGCGCGGCCGCCTTCGATATTGCGACGCGTGTGTCGTCCCGCGATTCCGACACGGGCTCGACTGACTCGGGCCGGCCACCCTCGCTGACGGAGACGAAATCGCCACGGCCTACCTCGTTAAGCTCGGTGTCGTCGGGCTCATCGCGCGCGTCATACTTGTCGGATTCGTTGCGCGTCCAAATGGGCTCGCTGGTTGAGGAGGAGTTGACCTTGACCAAAGTTGATCATGTCATCGATGAGCTGCTCCATACCGAAACGAGTTATATCATTGATATGGGCGATCTTATACGGGTAAGTAGTTTATGAATTCCGGTTTCCGTCGTAATCTTTTAACCAATTGCACTAATCTACCGCCACACTGTGTGCGCGCCGATATCGTCAATACATATAATAATGTTTGCCAAATAGTCATATAGGAATAAAATAAGGGGGACCAAATAGGATCAAACCGGAAAACATCCAATAAAACTTTACCTGGGAGGAAACGTCGGAAAACATCGGCGTCAAAAAAAATGGTGACAGCGTAATTAACGCTAGGGTCACCCCCGATTTCGTTTGGTGTTTTTTCCTGGAGTTTATTAGACGGCGTGACGCATGGTGTGGTCTTTTTTCTTCTTCGTCTTCTTTTTTGTGTGTCTTATGGAAAAATCATTGAACTGCATCACGATCCATTCTTTTCATCGGATCACTGCATTTGACACTGTCAGACACACATTTAGATGCACACATGCATAAATGATGAATTATAGGGCTACCTTCGACCACTGCGTGAAAAGGCCGCCGGCCGACAATTGCCGATCCTGGCCGAGGAGATTGACCTCGTCTTTGGCAACATTGAACAGCTTGAACAATTTCACAGGTAAATTCGAAATCATCTGTTCGTGTTGATGTCACGACTTTTTTTCATTGAAAACCGCCCCTGCGTGCCCTTGACATGCGCGTAAACAGTTTTATCATTTCAATGTCACTCAAAATAATAAGAGAAAGCCCCGTGCAAATAAAACACCATCTGATTCATTTCGATAGTCTCCTAGACCCTCTCCATTCACCGCCGCCGCCGCACACACACACACGCACAAGTTCAAGTGCAAAATACACGCGCGAGTGATTGCGTGAGATATATATCGATGAGTGGGAGGCACGTAAAAAGTCAAATTTCAAAGTTTTACGGCTGTGGTGTTGCGCGATCGTATTTCGGATAATTATTTTTCGCGCCTCACCAAGACACACACACACTTTCGCTATTTTATAAGCCACTAACACCTATCGCGAATAATTTTACACTTCTGAAATTACAAGTTTCAAAAAAATAAAAATGGATTTTTGGAGCTCAAATTTTTAATTTCACGCGCAATCACACCTCGCTCGATCCATCCAAAAAAAGGCGGCGTAAATGCCAAGGCTAAATGAGAAGATCATCTCTCTCACTGACTCTCTCACCAATCGCCCGCCTGAACCAGGTGTGGCCTCGCGCAACAAGAACCTAAATTATGCGACGAGCTGGACCGCGACCAATGCTAATTTGCTTATTTTTTGGCGATGGCGTGAATCAATGATAGTGTCACACCGTACTCGATCTTTTTGCCTAGTGTGTGTGTCCGGGAACTTTAAAAAGTGCCCGCCTTTTAAAGATATGGAAAAGTGTTGATAAAAAAGTTAAAAATAAAATTGATTTTGTCACTCACTCGTGGGGTACGTCATTGACTGTGATAATCCACAATAGGTGTGTTATGAGGATGCATGTGGTTTTGGGCTAAAAATACAATGAGACACAAATGTGACTCAATTTAGAACTATTTTTTCACACTTCTTTATTTTCAGGACTGAGCTGTCGTTGAGGCGGCATCGATCACCATCTGATCTGGCTGACATGTTGATTCAAAATGTAAGTTCACTTTTGGCTATCTGTCGCCCAGACATAGAATGCATCATGTGAGTGGTGATTTCCCACGCGTACAAAAAATGGACCGGTAATTTGATTTCCGGTTTCAGTTCATGTGCGTCTTACGACCAGGCGTCTAAGCAGTACTTGAACCTTCTCAACAAGGAACAGATTATCGACAAATATATAACCAACTTAATCACGGTCAAGTGGGAGTGGCTAAAATGCAATTACCACACATATTTATCGCTCTATTTGTAAATTTCGACGACATTAAAACATGTTTACAAATGACAATAGAAGGAACAAACAGTTGTGGTCTATATATCTTATAAACTTCTTCACCACTCACTTTCTCGCGAGCTGTCTATAAACCTAAGTCTGCTCTCGACTACTAGGCCATGTTTGTTTATGGTTAGGACAAGCCACAGAAACACGCTCTCAAGTGTAAAAGATGTTTGCAAGTTGACCATAACCCGTGTTTTAGTCGGACAAGTTCAAAGACATGTACACCTTTTACTGCACCAACATGAAGATGGCCGCCGATGTTCTGCGTGAAATGAATGACCGGCCCGATGTGCGCGAGTTTATTGAGGTAATAATTCTTTCGTCATTCGAAAGTTCAAAATTTTAATTATCTCGTCAGAACCAACGCCGGGGACTGGGCCACGCCAAAGTATTGGATGTGTCGACGTTTTTGTTGAAGCCCTTTCAACGAATCACCAAATATCCTGACTTACTCAAGGTACAAAATCCATGTCAGCTAAGATTACGGAAGAATGGTGTAGAGGACCCCGGGTATGGTGGCTAATAGCCAAGATTCGAGTCGGAAGTCGCGTTCTTAGTCTGTCAATCAAACACCATGTCCACCACCATCATCTCCTCCGGCGTCTCAGTTTGTCTGATTTTAAACACTGGACATAACGAAATGAGGGGTTAATAGTTTGATTGTTATCACAACTATCGTGTCTAGCTAATATTATACATGAAAAACGCCCTCTCTGAGCCGCTTTCGAAGAGACACACACAAAGCACACGCACACATCATTGGGTGCTGGTGCTGGCGTCGTGCCAAATTAAATATTTACCATGTCAAATTTCGAAACAGCAGACACCACCGCCACAGCCGACACCACCACCCTGACCATGTCGCACTAATTAATTGATTTCAGAAACTATCGAAGGAACTCCCCAATAACGACATCATTCGCATTGCCGTTGACACCATGACCGATGTCGCTAATCATATTAATGAAGTCCAACGACAGAACGAGGATCGCCACTATCTACAGGACATTCAAGCATTACTGCTCAACTATGACGGACCCGAATTGACACGACTCGGCGAGTTTTGCATGGAGGGCGAAGTGTACCAGGGCAGACAAGAGCGTTACATTCTACTCTTCCACAAATTGTTCATACTGTTGAAATGGCATCATGATCGGCTCGAAGTGCGACATCAAATATCAACTGACAATTTAATTGTACTTGAAGGCGAAGATCGAACATTTCAAGTGACGCCGTTTGATGATATCAAAAACAAGGTTTGTTGTTCACCCTTAATTATACTCAACAACGTGCTAAGAAACGCTTATTTCAAATTTTAGATCTGTTTAACGACAAAAACACGCGATGAAAAGAAGTTATGGTGTCATCATCTAAAACGATTAATGATGGAGAATCACCCGGCCCCAGTGCCCTCATCGGCCAAGTCAAAAATTTTAAATGGTAATTGACAAGATGTGGATTGTAATTGGGTACCTCAATTATTACAACCGGATCTAATTAGTCACTTTTACGGGGTTCCGATCGATCATGACAATTTCAAGCGTTTCGCTCATGAACCCGACCTTCAAACGAGCGAGACGTGATAGATTAATGAGAGAGACGCGGCCTCAGTGCACTAATAGAGGACACTTGACATGATGCTTCGCGTTTGATGCCTATTGAGTACCACTAACACACACAACCGAGCCTCGAATAGATATCAGATTTTTCTTTTGTTGAACCACAAAAAACGCGTTCGCTCAAGTCAAGTGTGCGATAGATCATTTCAGCGTTTACATTGTGACCCGAGTATTAGTCGGCCCAATGCCAAATGCATTGAATTGAACTTAACAATTGAATTAAATAACGCGATCTCGTTAACATCCTGTTCTAGCTGAACTTGCATCACGGCCAAATCGTCCACGCTTGCATCGCATGTCAAGTCTGCCCATTTTGGATCGGGACAAAAAACGACGCAGTATCAAAGGTAATCTATTGTTACGAATCAATCATAATCCAATTCTGATCTCGCCGCCCTAATGATAGAGCTCTCCCAGCTACATAATGAATTGTATCCATTATACTTGAGATTATATACAGATTATCAAAACTTTCTCATAAACTCGTATTATATAATTATACCGTCTTTTTTGTTCAGGCAATAAAACTGACACAACGCTACATCGATATGTTCAATCATTGCCCCGATCATCGGGTTCGACCGCTCTCAAAGTCACCCCGATCAGTCTATTGCCACCGCGAGCGGCTTCATTCCATCGCAAAAGTGGCTCAACCGGTGGACTGAGCGCGACGACAACATCAACGCCACTCAAGCAACACAAAATTTCACTTGACAATTTACCACGGACAACAGTGACGCCCATCGTCGTTGTACCCGAAGCAGTTCCTTCTTCTATTCAATCCGAACCTGCCAAACCAGTCGAAACGCCAAAACTGAAAACTATATCACTATCATCATCATCTGACGAGGACGATGAGGATGAATGTCAAGTCTACTCCGCCAAATCAAACGAAACACTCGAAATCAACTCATCTGAAGACGACAACAATCACCAACCAAAAACGCGTTCATGCGTAAATACTCCGGTCCGGCGCTCCCGCGTCCCACCGCGACGCAGTCGAACAATTGGCGGTGGTGATTCCGAGCTGATTCGCCCGGGCAAAGTGGCCGAGATTTTGCATCGGTTCAGTTCAACAAATCGCGGCGCCATTCGCTCCGTTTACTATGATTCAAACTCGGATTCGGAGACGAGCTCGGCGATTTGGCTTCACACAACGGACGAGGATGATGATGTTGATCATTTATCGCGATTATTGGATCAGACTCTGGATGATCTGGACGATTGTGATTTTGATACCGAATAAGCTATTTGTGTATAAAAAAAGAATATCTGAGGACACGACAAAAGGTGTTAATATAAACGTTTCAACTTAATTTACTGTTTGTCACTTTTATTCATACATTGCGTAATAATGAGCCGATGAAACCATAAACGGTTCATTATTGGAGATTATTGTACTAATTGCCACCTATGTGGCAGTCAGTCGGTTAGGCGCCACTGTTGTTAAATAGTATTGGAGTAGTTATAGCGTTTCCTGTGAGATATCTAGTAATTATTAAATGGTAGACAGGTAGCCCAATGTCGTCATCGGTGGTGGGTAGCTGAAGTCAATGATGAATACCTCTACTCTTTGGTTGCTGCTGAAAATGTTTGTGACAGATAGGACAGGTAAGTCGAGTTTGTCCCCTCAGTGGCGACATTCAGCGCCGAGTCATAACTACCGTGGCCATAAACGTTTGCCGCATTGTTGCAAATTACATGGCCAAATTTTGTTTTACGCTGTGTTAATGATGATAAATTTGTCAGTCATAATTGCCTACCACTTTATCAGTGTTGAGTGCATATTTTCGATGGAGATAATTGCGTAAAGTCGTATAGAAACCCGTGAAGATACAATCGAGTGTGCCGAAAATTGTTGCCAAGCTCATCCCGAGCACTAAACCAGCGGCGCCGCCAACATCGGAGAAGAATGTTTCCAGGGCTATGATCATGATGTTAGTTGATATGAAAACGTTTCAAATCACTCACGATAGTCTGGTATTTCAATATGACTGATTTCGCTCTGGTCCTGTATGTAAACGACCGCCGCCGACATTGTCTTGAAGCGTGTACCAGAATTTTTCAA
>SCLD01099247.1:0-10750 GCA_004367895.1 Oikopleura longicauda | reverse complement strand
CGTATTGTATTGTTCAAGCAAGTAGTTAGTACTTTGTCATTGAAGAAACGGTAAACAATGAAGCCCCTCTTTGTTCTAATTTAACTAATTGGCCATTTAGATTGTCTTGGTTGGAAATGACGAAAAAAGACTCTGCTTTGCAGCGAACACTATTCAACAATTTGTTGAATTATTTGGTTCGTTTCGTAGTTTAGTGTGTAATTTTGGCGTTTATTACAATTTCATTTGGTTTCTGTTTCTCGTTTCAGAGATTTTAGATGTTTCTGTCTCTGCTTTACAAGGCACGCATTCCTTTCAAGTCGATTGAGTGGTTTCGACCATGTGGTGGTGGTGGTGGTTGTGGCGATGATGGCGTGGTGTGCTGATGACTATGGGGTGGGTGGGTCTAACAAAAAATCTCCACTCTTGGTTTCTGCTGAGTTGATGGTTCGGAACAGTTTATACATTTTTGGTACTTCGTCAACCTGTGTCAGTTAATTTTGTCCACGGCTCGTTTTTTTTTCATTTAGAACACAGACTCACTCACAAAAATTGAAGCGTGAGGTGGAACCTACTTTTTGAAATTGGTCGTGTAATAACCGAGTTATTTCCTTTAAGACAACGCACAGAGCGAGCGTAAAGGCACCATCACCAACACCACCCCTATTCGAGACTTATTCACCACTATTTTATTATTTGGTATACCAGTGCTTCCGTTAAACCATAGTGAAGTGAATGTTCTGAGCGTTATAATTGGAGCGCATTGTGATGAATCGACTGACAACACAATATGGAAATCAATCACCTTCAGCTTCGTCGAGTGTATCTCGGCGCGCGCTTGGTGAATCACCGCCAGATTTACATAATTAACTCCGCCGTTTGTAAATCAGCACTGATGTTGCTGCTGCTTGTTCCGTATTTATACGCGTTGTATTGTTGCTGGTCTTGTTCTGACAAAAAAGGGGCAACAACAATTACAAACACTTGAGAATGTGTCGAGTCTCTTTCCTTCCTGGTAAAAATGGCCAAACTTCTTGAAAACCTACTTTAGAGATGAGCCATTTGAGTGTATAGTGACGGGAAGTGAGCATTTTTGATCCCACTCTACACAGCAAAAAGGCTTGAATGAATAAGCCGACCAAATTTCAGCTGGTTCGAGTCTACGTCTACCAAATTCCAGCTTATGAAAAGTAGAATAAATCCCATATTTCTCAACAACAAGACGACTCTTGGGTGATGGCCAAGACAGCAACTGATCAGATAGCGTGATCATATTTTTAGCCTTGCGAAATAGTAGTGCTTTGGTGGTGGTGTTGTCTCGTAAGGTAATGCTGGAATAGTTTGATAAACACGCTCGCGACACAAAAACGTTTCTCAATAGATGTCTATAATAAAACAACAATAACTGGCGTGGCGGTGGCATAATCCACGACGTTTGATCTCACACACCAACACAAAGTCTATTCAATACATATTAGCCACCCCAGGACGGGCGCTTTGATGGTGATGTGTACCAACAGATTTAGCTGACTACAATCTTATTGTAGTCTCGGTGTCTGTTGTTCTCTGTTCTCAACTGTGTTCAATGGAATACTTTATTCCATTGGTGTTTTAGCGGATTATCGGATCCATAGATTATCCACCTTTGTCTTTAATGCCATATAGACACCGGACCATTATTTTACCACTTGGATCGTAATTAATGTGACGCAAATCATTTGCATGATAAAAATACTTTTCAATCAAGATGGTAATTAACGTACAACGTTCCCACTTCAATAGTTACGAGACCATCTGTAGTTATATCCCAAGTACATTAAACCCAGGCTCGATGTCTTATATTGACCTGTTAGACTGCCACCTGGCTCAGCTAATAATACACACTTGTACAAGAGTCCAATTCGGCAATTATTTCTGTAAATGAATGGGATACGTTGACGAACATTTATAAAACAGGCGCTTATACGCGGATACAAATATATTATTACTAGCTTATTAAGCTGGCGGAAGAATATCATTCGTAGCTTGTTGCTGCACCATTTCGCAATGCATGCCAATTGATAAGGTTAAACGCGCTGAATATTGACTTGGCGGGGAACTGGTACCGCTCCAGTAGTACACTCATGTATACAAACATATGCCGTAAACAGTATACACGCTTGACAGTATGCATAAGGTTATGCAACCTTGATGAAAGAGTTCCTTGAAAAAACATATTACTCCTGTTCATGTGGTATCGCTTTCAACATTTCCAAGAGTACTAATATTACTCGAGGACAAAAACACGTCGTATTTACTACACGACCGTATGTTATGCTGCAATGTGATCTAATCCGCCGTATATGCACTCGGCTGATCTGTTACGGGAAATGAAATGGCCGTGGCATTTATCCAATAGTCCCCTTTTGAAGCTTAGAGAGGGGACCGCCGCCCAGCAGATTTAGCTGACTCCAATCGTATTTAAACTGTCTGTTTTTGCTCACGCACACTTGAACAGCTGGTTGTTGTGTTAAAAAGGTCCAGATTAATTGATCATCTTTTGCGCGAACGCCAACATGATGAGATGATTTCAAAAACTGTCGAAACTATCTGTTCCGTTGAATTTTTGAGTTAAAGTGAGGCGAGCGAGCGAACGAGTGAAAGCGTCGATTTGAGTCAAAACTCGAGTGTTAGCATCCGTCACCAACATTCACATACAGCTCGAATCACGTTTGACTTTTTGACATTGAAAATACCCGGTCCCTAACGGGGGCCGGCTCTTAGAGTAAAGTCTAAGGCTCATGGACACACACCAGCTCAATAACTTTATAAGCTGACAGGTAGCCCTTAATTCGATCACTTTTTTTGGCGTTTTCAATCTCCCTTCATTCAATGGCGGCGGTGATGGTGGTGGTGGTGGTAACCATATAAAAAAGACAACCTAATTTGTTTCAAAATTTTGTCTTTTTTTCATTTTCCCGATGCATGGTTCTAACATCAAACGCATGTTTTCCTGAATAGATCGTGTCACGTTTATTGATGTCAAAAAAATCGAACCGAATTACACAGGGGGTATTATATTATGTCAGTAAATTAAGAACAAGTGAATAAGTACAGTGGAACAAGTTTTTTTGAATCCGTGGGATATTTTTGGGAGTCGCTTCTCGCTAGCAAAGATGTGTTATGACATTGAGCTGGTCTGCAGTGGGTGTACCGCGCCCATATGTGATGCCAGTGTAGAGATATCCGCTGGGAAGAGTGAGTGTCTCTCGACGCGCCACAGTTTATAAATATGTACAATTGACAGGCCATAATGCAACCAGAGACCTTGGTACTGGGGCGTTGTCAAGCTCGCCGTAGATTAGGTTATAACATCGTCCATACACTTGTAGACAAGCAGCATCTCGTCTATTACAGCACTGTCTGTGTTCTCCTTATGTATAAATTACAAGTTCAAACCAGTATACAACTATTACTTCAGTAGACTTTTCTGAATTCACGACAACGTCGTTCACGTTATGCATTTGTTGCTGATATACATGAGGCATCAAGAGGAGGGCAAGTTTCGTCAAAAGGTATGAATAAATTTTCGTGGTATGGCCACTTTAGCCGCGCTTGGACTCGGTTTTTTGAGTCAAGTCATTAATTTAGTCGAGGTTGGTTTGATGGTGCCGAAACACAGGTCTAGAAGTGTAGGGCCACTAATTCATTATAAACACTACACTTACACTCTAGGTTCGCGTGTATGTTTGGGCGCGAATATTTGACACTTTTACATGCGTTGGGTTCGTTTTTGGTTATTTGTTCATTATCCGTCACGGCATTATAACCAACAACTAAAAATAAGCAGAACCACCAAAAACCCAACATCATCATGTCGTAGATTGTCACATCTCTCATTCTAGCCTAGTCTGATAGTGTTTATGGCATTTAGTAAGCGTACAAAAGTAGACCAAAATTGATATAACTTATCTACGTAATAACTCTGTCGTTGCGTGAGTTAGTTCGGCTAGTGATAAGAATGGCAGGGACACACAATTTTAAAATCTTGAATTTTTTATTAAAGGTTGCAGAGTACTGGTTTATACGTCAGCACAATGTTTATCTCTGGCGAATAAGTGGTGACTTCAACTGATAGGTTCACTCAGGTCTTGAGGTGCTGCTCTGATTCTTATTATGATTAAACTAAGTCAACTCAAAGTAAACTCACAATAGTAGTTGCTGTTAACGACACCACCACCATCACCGTCACCACTGCCAGGTATCAGTAAACCCCCGTCACATCTGAGCGATAAGAAGGCAAAGTACGTGAGTGGCGTGTTGTTTACCCTTAAACCTGTCAATACAAAATCACTTTCAGTACTGCTGAGGGATAAAGAACACGTTGGCGGGGACCGTTGTAGATTATGCAGATCATTTATCATTGATTCGTATTATTGCACCTGATCATTTAGAGCCACCCATCGTGGCAGAATAGTGAGAGACCTGGCCAAATATTTACGAAATTTAATTTAAACCTGATATGGAGAACATAGTCAGACTTGTATAACACTTTGGTTGCGGTCGCTCGTCTGAGTTACCATTCTAAATTGTAAGAAACCTATTCAATCATGATGTCTATAAGCAGCTACCGGGCCAAGCCTGCTGATGTCTAAATTAAAGCCAATCAAATGATGTTCGGCCCCGGAAATGCCATTAAAATCACTGCTTCGGCCGAAATTCTTGAAACTGCGGTAATATTATGGAAGGCCAGTTCAAGAAGTCGATCATCTCTTCATCTCAAAATTTTCAAATTGTCTCGCTTGAACTCGAGTAGTAGTAGTTAGAGACGAAAGAAGGGGATTGTGTTTGCGGTAAATACACGGGATTATAGCGTTTCAGTCAAGTTTACTTTTTCTCACGCCTTTCATCGTTCCCTTTTGATCATTTTCAATTCCAAGCCCCAATATTTTATAAACAGTAAATTTTCTATTTGAGTTAATCCAACATTGGGTCACGCCAAATTGACCCCTAACGACGTCTCAACTGAACGGACGGGGGCCGATCAGTGAAGGGAAAGATCCGGTTTATGTTACAAATATACGATTCACGTTCGCTCTCTCCAAGTTCAACGAATCGAATCAGCCGTCGCCGCCACCACCATATATATGGTTAAGAAACGGCTGAGAAAGGTTTACGGGGTCAGCCTCAGTGAAATGCATATGTGTGTTCACAAACAGTGGACCATGGGGCACTACTTAAATGCTGTTTTGTGCAAAACACGCCACATATATACCACTGTGCCACGTTGTTCATCTAAAATCAGCGCTGCTGCCAAATGAAACCGATCCCCTTCTATGCTGAGTCCTATACTTCCGCCCTGGCCAGCTCCGAAGGCGGACCAAAGAGATTTTCCGGTTTAAACTCTGTGTCAGAATGGGCGAAAATGGTGGCTCAAAAGTCACGACCTTTTTGGCGATATGGGTAAGATGGCGCGTATTGTGTCTGTGTGAGTGTCAGTGTGTGCTGATAATTTCACGCCTGATAGTATAGAACACGACGAACACGGCGACGGTTCTTCGCTTTTTACGATTGACTTTACAGGTGTCAAGATTGTCGTCTCAAACTTCAAACATAAAGACGACTTGACGCTTTTTAGATCGTTGCATTTTTTTAACATGGCTTGACTACCCCTTGTTTCAATCGGCAAGTCGTCTTCTGATAAGAACGAGCAGAGCAAGACTACGCCAACTTTGTTATGATTTCGACAGGCGATTATCAAATGTATTGTGCACACAAATGTAATCAATGTGACCTTTTTGTGCTCTCTCTGATGAAACAGAACTCAACGTCAAAAAAAGGTTCTTGTCAATTGCAAAATAGCATGTCCCGCTGCTACTGCTGCTCGCAGTTGGCTTATTGTCCAAGAAGAAGAAGCGGGAGAGCCAATATTGAGGAAAAGTAGGCAGTGCCAGTGAAAGCTACTTTAGAAAAATTTGGAATCAAAACAGATAATCAGGGTGGTGCGACGCGCACCTTGATTCACTTGATCAGATTTACTCACTAAAAATTATAGGCCATAACATTTGTGCACTCTGCACGGCACTCTCCACGCTGCCGATTGAACGAAACACACAGTTTACCTTTCAATCTATATCGCTTTGGTCCCGTGTGTCGCATAATTGACATAACACTAACGTCAAGACAAGTTCCGCCACACAATTCCAACAAGGCCAATGTGACTTCTGGCATGGTTGCGTGTGTGTGTGTGTGTGTGTGTGTGAAAATGTCCGTTGGATAATCTAACATTTTATTTGACATTGAGATGGAGACCGATTGACGGTCGTTTGAGCGGCGCGGATTGAATGATCAGTTCGAATTGAACTGATTCGTTAGAAGCCATTTTCATTTTAAATATTTTTCGCATTTGTTGGTGGTGAACTGGGCCATGCGGCCGAGTGACCATCGTATGTCTTGCGGTCCCGTTGAATAGACCCAGTACTGGGGCAAATATTTGCAAAATGAACAAGTCATTGGGTTTAAGCCAGATCACGTTAGAGTGTCACCATAATCACACCCGAATAAGCGGATAGTATTACTAGCGTAGTTAAACCTAGTCAAAGAAGAAGAAGTTCGTCGCGAATACTTCAATCTAAAAAGAGCATTACACCGCGTTAAATATTTGTATCGGAGACTTGTAACAACGTCGGACAGTTGGATAATGGTACATTATCGAAACATGCGTCGGCGCGCCATTGCACACGTGCCAACAAAAAAAATGACTCTGGCCATAATAGAGGGATGGATAATTGCAGGTGTGACTGTTCTCAATGTGTGTGTTACTAGGTATATTGCCATAATTGTCAAATGTTGACCACTCAGTGGCTCAGATGAGACAACACATCACACATCTCATTATGCCATCAAATAAAGTCGCACGATCATCCCTCATTTTAGTTTCTGCGAATATATAGCTGTTTTTGACGCTTTTTCCAACGAAACTGACATATCCTTCTTTTTAATTACAACATAATCATTGGCGCCGTTGTTGGTGTCTCTTTCGGTGCATCTGTTCAGGATTATTGTTGGACATTAAAACAATATGATAGTTATCATTTTGCGCTCAGGGTCCCGCTCGGTTCACTTCCGTAACCGCCAAACGTAAACGCGCGCACCGGATACAAACTATAACTTATACTCTAAAACTCAGGTAAGACTCGCTCTGGTTAGATGGCTGAGATTTGACATAAGAGATGACCAGAGTGCGCTGACCATTGCAATCATCCGATCATCGCCCGAATGAGAGTATATATTTATCGATGGGTTATAGAGTCCAATGTTTGTACACTCCTTGTGGCTTGAAATGTCAGAAGGAAAAATAGAAGGAGAAGGCCTGACCATAAATACACACACAATATCCAGCTTAGCCGGAGCACCACAACGCTCGCCTCTGTGTGATGTCCTGTTCTGAGCGCAACATTCTTTTAACTGCTGGCTATGACACAATGCCAAATACGATTACACTGAATTCCTAAGCAGGATCTATTTCTCTTTTCTACATTTCTCACACACGTTTGAGCAATGCATGTAAATATGGCTCGGTTAGAACTACGACTTTACAAGTAGGCCCATAAACGATATCGCGCCGGCTAAATCCAGTTTACCCAGTAATTCTCAATCTAACAAGTTTGAAATTCATATGCAGCCCGGGCACGATTAAATTCATAAAAACATGTCACGTGATGAATAAATAGCTCCTTCGCTAGAACTTGACATCTCTATGACGCCTTCTTAGTGCTGCTTGCTAATGATTTACCCTGTACAACAATTTGCGTTATGGCTTAACATTATTATGTGCATCACAGCCATGTGATCGGTGCTGATGGTGCTGTGGCGGTTGCAGTGGCGGCTGGGGTCATCCTGGTCATGGCATGGCAATCCTCTTAGTTGATAAGTGAATCTCACCTTCTAATGCTATTGCTGTTGATGTTACTACTGTTGCACTTAGTCTTCCGAGTTAACAACAGGCTCTAAACGATCACGAAATGACACACACACACACATACTGTATGGGACCTCGGCCAGATGAGTTTTTTGACACTTTTAGCACCTCAACCTCTAACACATCTCTAATTAGTTGACCACCGTCATGTTGTGCACATTTACGCTGCGGTGCGGCGTATCACTCTCTATAGATTGGGACCACGTTCGATATGCAGATAGAATGCATCATGTATAAGTAACGGTAACTCGATTTTAACTTCGGCGTACGAACGCACCCTCCGTCTTCGGTGCGTTAGTGAACGGGACGACACAAAAATTGCTGCATTATCTGGCGCGACGCTGAGCAGCGGCTGATTACTACTCTGTTATTTGTTTTATTTTACACGTAGGGACACGAAACACAAGAAAAGCCTTTTTGTCACACCAGCTCCCATCAACACCCCCACTCTTCATCCAGAGACAGAAGTAGAACGAAAAGAACCGAAAATAAGCACTTATTGCATATTACATATTGTACGATCTGTTCAATGGAACAAAGCTAATCTGCCAGGGGGCCCATCCCAATTGAGCCGTGTCTTGAATGACATAAAATGTCGAACTTTTCAAGAGTGACGCCGAAAGCCGATTTCCGGGCTACGATTACGAATTCTCAAGTGCTACCTGCTCATTTTGCTGTGTACTGCTGCTGCTGCCTGCACTGGTCAGTACCAGCTGAAAGATGTGATCCAGCGACATCATTTTTTTTCTGGAGTACCTTTTTAGACTGTTTCAGTCTTAGACGTCTATTACGCCTCTAAATATTTCCATTCGCCACTATCAGCTGGGGTTACAAGGCACTTCATTGCGATACGCGATCTGAGAGAACAGTTTTTATACCCACGTGTTTTGCTTCCTCTGATTCGCTTGTTGAAACATTATTACAAGCACCGTTGGTCAATTATGTAAGACAAAAAAGATCACATGAAAGGTTAGCCGTGTTTTAAACGTCTTTTTGAATCCGATCGCCATCGTTTGACCAGAGTAGAACAACATCATTTGGTGTCTCGTCTTAGATTGGTATCGAGAACAAATGGCTCTGATTCGACATCGTTGATAGTCTAAACATCATCATTATTCTATAGACTATACTCATGTCAACTCTCTGATGATCGGAAACGATCACGGATGCAATTGACAGTAGTTGTTAGGGCCGCCATATCAGCGTTCTGATTAAAACACAACCCAGCAGCAGACCACGGCACACAACTCACGTTGTTCGAGTTGGACAGAGGCACAAAGATAAGCCCTTGATGCCATGGTTCAATTTTTAGTTGTTTACTTATGCGCACGATAATGAAAATAGGAAAGTACGTGGATGTAATGAAATTAGCATTATTACGCTGACACGCTGCACGTCGGCCTCGTCTTTTTTGGCCGTGCTTTTTTCTTTCATTCTTTTTTTCTGGAGTACAGAGTGGGAACAGCACACACAGCACAGCACACACATACACATCGTACGCCGCGCGCAGAGAACGGGCCATGTTCAACACCTCGCCAGTCATAATTAAAAAATACTTAACGAAAGTTCAGGCTAAAGCAACCACATTTGGATCGCGCCTCAAAAATGAGTAGTGACTAGTGAGTGTGTATTTATTTCAAAGTAAGCAATAAACGTTAAACATACGCATCCAGAATTTGGCTTTGCATCATGCGATCTTGATTTCGTGAGTTCAAGAAGTCGGTCATCGGGCCACCGCCTTGAAAAATGTTGTTTAGTTGTTCAGTACGGTTGTGGATTATCAATTGTAACTCCACTTACCTGTGTTGTCGTCGGGATCGGCCCCGTAGCGACCGGGCAGATATCTGGCTCCGTGGGCCAGGGCGATCAGGCAGACGGGGATCAGTAGCTTCATTTTATAGGAACAGCAAGTTTAGCTTGTTTCAGTGCCAAAGGGTTCAGGATGGAGCAACTTTTATATGTGAGCCATATGAATTAGTTAATAAGCATCTATAAGTGTCCGTTTGTCGGACACTAACCTAAATAACTACTTCATCTAAAAAAGCTCGTCTTCTACGGTATCAATCACTAATCTGTCTGTTCAGAACAGCAGTTTTTGACTACAACTTGTAGAGTCCCCGTGTGTGGCTCACCACGGCAGACGAGTGACGGTATAATGGTGGGCCCTTGAGAACGCGGATCATAATTATTTGACCAATGGTGATTGTTCGGCAGCCAAACAAACGTGACCATATCATTGCGCTCAAAAGTTCTTGTTCTGACTCTAGCTCTGATTTCGCAAGAAAGGTTGACATTAGTTTGCTGTGACATAACGGGAATAATTCCAACTTATTTCGAGACATGAAAGGCGCCCTTCAAACAAAACGTTTGGGTTTCCTACCCCTGATTTGAACAAAATGATCCTTATCATTGATACAAGCCACGATGACAGGCTAAAGTATACAAAGTTGACTAAACTTTGGTTCCTTTAGGCCGAAATGACGTCCTTTTGCTATCTCACTGTCAAAAGAGAAAGAAAACTAATGCCAACACACACATTTGTGTGTTAGTGGCTGCATTAGACAACTGGAAAGAGCGTTGTGCCGTAAGCATGTGCCAACACTACATATATTATGAGTCCAATCTACAACAACCGAAGCCAATTAACGACACTTTATATGACTTGTTTAAAAAAAGTTTGGACACGTTTTACCAATCGTCACTTACATCGTGCTCACTACACATGTCAGAGCTGTACATGGCAAATCAGGGCCAAAAACTTGGCTTTCCCTGTATCGGGAATGACGCAAGCCACCAACGAACGAACAAGTT
>SCLD01099236.1:0-10751 GCA_004367895.1 Oikopleura longicauda | reverse complement strand
TGTTTCGCAATTATTTGTGGCACAGTAACTCTTGGCGCTTGCTAGCCAACATTCTGTGAGGTTCTTCCCTGCACCTGTTTTGATTGGCGCACTGTTCCGTTGTGCTTTATTTGAGTAAGGTGCTAATCATAGTTCAAAACGCACATAACCAAACATCGGTTACTTTGCAACTCTGTAATTTATCATTCTGGCAAGCTAAGTCATAGTAGTCGGATCATGTAATCGGTAGTAGTAAATCGAAGCATGTTTTGCAAAAGTAGTAAATCGAAGCATGTTTTGCAAAATGTAATAAGCAGAAGAAACCGTTGTCATTATCCGGTTTGATTCTCGAAAGGTTAAGCGAGGTTGTACACAAGTAATAATACTTTTTATATGCCGGCTTTATAAGGACATGGACTCGGACTCGGAGAGCGTTTGTGCAGCAGCTGCACTCCTTTTCTCACTTCGACTTTCCAATGACGAATAAGATTCGTTTTTGTTTCAGGAGCGAACCATTGCGGTATCACACAAAAATGTGGTGCTTCAACTACTACTTTAGTGGTACCAGGGATAAATTGATGTTCAGAAAAGTGGATTTACCTGAATGATGCGCCATTTTTTTGCTCATCGCGCATCAGGCTAATCAAACATCAATTGTCTTTGACGACTGAGCCGTTTTCATTAGATGTCAATGTACCAGCATTGAGAAGTAGCAAAAGTACTAACGACAGTAAACTGATTAAGTTAGGCAGTCCAGTCATGCGGAAATAAAACGCAAAAGTAAAACAGCTCTCGAAATGATGTCTGTGAAAACAACCAAATAAATCGACAATCTTGACGATTAGACGATTTAGATGAAGCGTGAATTGTATGTCTCAAAATATGCCGATTGAAAAAGCAGACCAGGATTGAGTGATCCAGGATTCTATCACACTCCTCCCCAGCTGATCATCCTTGTGTCGGGTGGCAATTGTTGGACTCGCTCGACGTCGATGTACCCCAATAAACCTTTCTACAATCTCGTTGGCAAGACTCCGATCTCGCCCGGCGTCGCCAGACACGCGCATCTGGTCGACAGGTACATAGCTACACTGTTTGGCGGTGAGTCGAATCATCTT
Organism: Oikopleura longicauda; assembly: GCA_004367895.1. Taxonomy (NCBI): domain Eukaryota; kingdom Metazoa; phylum Chordata; class Appendicularia; order Copelata; family Oikopleuridae; genus Oikopleura; species Oikopleura longicauda. The sequence goes on along the minus strand of SCLD01099236.1, from coordinate 9,654 downwards.
ATTGCCGTCACTAATATAATGATGGGTGATGTCTCGCGTGGTGGATTCGCGCCACGGGCGAGCAGTATTTTAAATGTACAGTAAAAACTGGAACCACTTACCAGGAAGGGTTCATCTCCTCTGTTCTACTTCTGTACAGTGTAGGCTGTACGGGCGACTTTCTCTGTATAACAGCGTACACGAAGGCATTGTAACTCAATCTTGCTGTCCCTGATTCTGCCCCTGCTCATACTTTATAATGGTAACTTGATATTCCACAAGTTGTGGACCACAACTGCATAATTCGAATTGCCAATGTCAAATGATCCGTACTTGGTAAGGATTTGTCCAGTCTGTCAAACAGCCTAAAACACTAACGCTGTACGTTACGTAACAGTTGTAAGTTGAACCTAAGTGACGGTTGTCACGAGCCGGACCTCGAGGTTCATTGATAGAAACAGTAAGCATTATGTACACCTGCACTACATCTTTCCGCCAGACTGTGTTCTCACTTCCGCTTTTATTGGGCACAAGTTATTCAGAAATTAACAGAGCGTACCGCTCAGGAGGATCGATCGACATTAACCTCCCAAATTACACCACACTCAAATCTATATATCAAACGGCGATTCGTCCCGTGCATGAGACTATTTGACAAGTTATTTTTGGACATTTGGACATGATCGTGAGATGGTGACCTGCTTAAGCTGAAAATAGCTGCCAAGCAGAAGCTTACCTTATTGAGGCTGCGTTGTCGAATTTGCTAGGTGAATGTGCTGAAACGGTTTATTTCCACCCCAAGTCACGCAATGGCAAAACGATTTGAATTGAGTTCACCTCTGTTATATAACCTTGCCGATGTCCACTTTTGTCACCGCGTGTGTGATTTTAAGAAAGTAGCTCAGCTTAATTAAGTCATAAAGAGCCCTACACTTGACAATGATAATACTCAACCGATGTACCACTAACCACTAACGTATGCTTATATCGGACAAAACGACGAAGACCCCCAGGGCTTGCGATGGTGATGGTGGTGTCGGTGATGAGAATGACGTATGTGTATGATGACGTAAAGGGTACTTCATGGCTTTCACTGAGTAGGCCAACACTTGATAATAAGTTATATAATGTACGACCGTGGCCCCATTTGCCCAAACATGCCATACACACACCCATCTTGAGACAGAATATAATGTATGTTCATAACACGCACAATCACACCATTTAGAGGCCAAAGTTTACAACGATGGCTCTGCTAGACAGCGTGCGTTGTTATGGATGCCGCACTGTACTAAGGAGGAGTATCACATTCGCCTCGGGGGATTTTTACCTCGATTTGACCCACATTTGGTGGCCTTGTTAGAGATCATGAGCTTTTATCGTTGGTCCAGTTAGGACTCATTTAAAATGCGTTATGAGCACAATGACGAGAAGCTGACTAACGTTTAATGACAGGATGATCCACATCCATTTAAAAACATGTCTTTATCGGACACACCATCGTAAATCTACTCTAGATTATTTCTAAAGTTGGACTCACTTTTTAAGAGGTCGCTAGCCTCAAAACTAGACAAAAAACAAACTTGACAAACACACTCTAACTCATTTATTGCTCCAGTAAATGAAGAATTTAGCAACGACCCCTATTAACTTTCCATTCGCTCTCTGACATCCTGGTCAAGTTCAAATGAAGTCTATTTTTTGGCGCGCAGGTTAAGCACTATACCGAGAGCTTTTAGCCAACCAGCGACTAAAACAACCAGCAACAAAAACACTGAAACAATACAGTGCCGCCCAATCAGTTTTGGTTCCAAGGAAACCCTAAAATGACAAAAACTAGACACTGCATCTAAATTTTTATTGCATTTCGCCCCGGGCTCCACGAACCAGCTAGTCGTCGAGTGAGTTCATTTGAAAATGTAGTCGTGTCTTTAATTTTTTGACAATAACTGTAAACCTTGCTCGCCGAGCGGAACTGACAGGTCACGTACATTTGGCCGTGACTCTTCTTATGAGTCTTCGCAAGTCATCATTAGTCTACTTTTGATTTTTCTGCTCCTTCTGCCACGATTAACATGATCAACCTAGTTTCAACACACACACGCCTGGTGAGCTAACCAAAATGTAGACAGCGTGAAAGTGGTGCAATGAGCGATATAAGCGGCATGGTGACGTCAAGCTAAGAGTAGTAGGGGGCATATATCTTAACGAAATTAGTAGTACACAGTAGTGACCTCAGCTCGACAAAAAAGCAAAACTAGACAAGGTATTTATTTATTACGAAAAGTCAGAACAAGACAAAGACCAAGGAATTAGGATTTGACTTTATTTTCCAGTTGCTATTTTGCCCTAGGTCTAACGGGCGTGGCTCGGAGTTTACGTTAAGGTTGCCACTGGGCTGCATCGAAAGTCGCTTTGTCACATGCCTGATCGTACATCGCGTGATTTTGCCTTATTTATTGTTTCCGCTACTACGAAATACTGTACATAGAAAGTAATAATGAACTCGTTACATTAGGATCAGTGAACTCAATGAAGTATATGGGTCCATTCATGGATTCCGTTGACGTGAATACATACACACAATGAGTTCGTCCTTGACGCAGATATTCTCGGGATTTAGGGCTGTTAATGTCTATTTTCGCGACTCGGTTTCAAAAACACACATCGACGCTACAGTCCCGACATACTGTGTGCCGGGTCATTTGGCAGATTGAATGCGTTATGTAATCTAGAATTGGCCACTTCTGAGTTCATCTAAGAGGTCAAAACCTGTATTATTGGATGATTGCCAATTTCCATCAGTAATATTCCATCGCGGTAACGTGCCAAAACAATCAGGTTCCGTCGAAGTCGGTCAATTCGCGAAATAAAACAACTCACAATGATCACTCCCAATGTTATTAACACACGAACGGAGAATTTGAACTCTTGACTTTTAATCGACAGTATTATTTGCTTGATATAAAGCGAGGTGACATTGCGTCTTATATAACTATGAACTCAGCCATTTGGCACAATTAAAACTCGCGTTTATGCCTTTATGATACGAAACAACAACAGAGTGTTTATGTTTTTAGTTTTTATTATTTAATAATAATAGTGCAGCTACAGTAAAGTGCAAGAATTTTGTTGTGAATGAAAACTTGAGTTGAAGTTCGGTTGTTTTGTTGTTTGGTTCGACAGAAAATTCAAAAAAGAGTATAGAAAACAGTACTTAGTTGAACAAAAGCAGTGTTTTGCTTGTTTACGTTTGTGTTTATATGTTTTGTTCGTTTTCTATATATGAAAATAGTAAATGGCTAGCATAAATGGTAAGTGCAGTGTATTGGTGTATATTTAGTATTCTCACTGGGTTGTCTCATTGAGGTAGTTTCGAGCCAGTTGTCGCGCCAATTCAAAATTGACGCGCATTTTCGGCTCCGGATGCAGCAGTCCGGTGAGTAGTTTGGCGGCATTGGGCGGTATAGCGCGCAACAGGGGCAGGGTTCGAATGTCGAATCGCGCAATTTGATCAAGTCGCCCGGCACAGGGCAAATCACCGGCGAACAAGGTGTAGAGCACACAGCCAATGTTCCATGCGGTTAAACTGTCGTGGGTGTATTCGCGGTGACGATAGTACTCGGGCGGGTAGAATTCGGGCGTGCCACTGAATGCTGTCTCCACTTTGGTGTGGTCAACCTCGGTGGCGCAGCCAAAATCAATCAACTTGCACTCGAGTGTGTCGAGATTGACAATGATGTTCTCGTCTTTGATGTCGCGATGGCAAATACCGGCGCGGTCCAGCGAAGACCACATGTCGATGAGTTGGGGCAGAATAATGCGAATCATTGATTGACTGAGTGCGCCAATTCGTTTGATCAGTTCGAAGAGATCAATAGATTCGACGTACTCCATCACCAGCACATGCGATGATTTCCGCTCAAAATAGTCGAGCGGCTTGATTATGGCGCTGCCGTCGTGATAGGCGGCAAAGTTGAAGTACACCTCTGGAGGGACCAGACGCGCACCGACTCGCCTCAGGCTCGTCGTGCCATTCTTCACTTTAGGCAGTTGTTTCATTAGCACGCGTTTGCCAGTTTGAAGGCACTTGGCTGTGTATAATACGGCATTGGCGCTCTTCATGAATAATTCACTGATCTCATAGTGATTGGCGAAACGGGCTGAGTCGGCCATAATCCGGCTGTTTGTCTCTTGATCTTCGTAGGCGCCGCAGTAATCGCCGGTCGAGCCGCCGCCCCCAGTCTGACGGTATTCGGTGGTCATCATTTCAACCTCTAGTGATTTCTCTTTCTGTCAATCACGCTCTTGAATGGTGCTCTCTTTCCCTCTCTCAGTTACTCATTTTTGTCAGATCTGTGTGTGTGCGTGTGTATGTCTGCCCTCGTCGCCATTCACGCACTCTTTTCATCCGAAGTAAGGGAGGTGAGCCACTTTCATCAGTGGCGCAACAGCGACATCGAAATGATGAAAATAACAATTGAATAAGATGATGAGGACATCAGGCCGTAGTAGCTGGGGTCTGGCCCTTACGTCACTGTTAACGAAATTGTTCATCATCAATTTGGTCTACAGTACTACAGTAACAGTAGAAAGAAATAGAAGAAACTTCACGCACAGATGCATTTCTATCCCAGACAATTGAGTCTCTCCTGCATCAAATAACTTCGTTATGTGCTGATTCAGTTCGCCTTCAATAACCCGCACGACACGCTTTACGCGTTGACCTTCTCTACCTGTCTAGATTTTACACGGAGGACTACTTTTTTTGGTGAGCAATGCTTTTGCGTCACATTACGCCATCGTTATCGTCGAACATTCGACGGCGTCGCTATGAACTCCAGTTCAGCTCAGTTGTACGCAAGAAATTAATCATTAAAGCTCTTCGACATCGCTCATAGAATTTTCTGTGTCTCGACCATGCGACCAAATAGCGGCTGAAATTGAAAGAAATCGAGCCAAAATAAGTCTGGTCGACTTGTAACCACTCATCAGTATACGACGGTTAGACTGCATAACAGTTGATTGTCTGTCTTGACACACAAAACTATCATGTCGCTGTGACACTGTACGAAAAACCCTTAAACACAGACATATCCTGCCACCAATAGGAAAAATAGATCATTTCACTTTGTACATATTATTGCATCATGATTGCATGTTAACTCGACTGCTACGCACATTTAGAGGCAAGTTTTTTACCAAGACGAGTTTTTTTTTGTTGCGAAAGAAAGTAAGGAAACTTTATTTGGATATAAAGTGGAAGTTTACTACAGCTAAGGTTGGTTAAAATAATTTGTCGCTAACCCAATCACCACTTTATTTCACCATTTTTTAGTCACCGCCGCATGTGGTCGCATTGCACAGGCACTTGGTAATCCGTTGCATTTGATGACTCACTTGGAAGTCACCTGGACACAGGAGTTCCACATTAACGGTTTCAAATTCAACGCCACTGCAGCACGAGCATGAGCGATCAGCTTCAACAGCGGAGAATGTCTCCATCAGGGCAGTTGTCGACGAGCACGATCCCTCGCAAACAGTCACGGTTACCGGAGTGACGGTGGTACAATCTTCCACTTCGAATACGCGTTGCTTTTCGACCACGCCACATGTTGGAGCCAAGCAAACATACTCGGGACAACAGTCGGTAGTAATGCGGCGCAAAACGGCGCCTTGTTCACAGACTGGTTCTACTGGACACTTTGAAATGTTACACTTGCATTCGTACGTTGAGCAGCACGAGTCATCATCGCGAATCGTCACAAGATCTTCGTAGTCACCGCATTCGGGCTGGACAAGACATTCACATGCAAACTCAGTTGACTTGACTTGTCCATCAACGCAAGTGTACTCAATGCATGGATCTGTTTCGTTACGCCAAACGGCACCCTCTGGGTAAATGTCGAGACATGATGGGCACATACGAATGTCAATGCATTCACCGTCATGCTCAACTTTTCCATCTGGACATATACAGGATTCAGTGAATGTACATGCGGACGTCGTAGTAGCTTTCGCATCAGCACATGTGTGGGGGACATTGTTGCAACTGTTGTCACAATGGCTGTAAACACGATCGACTCCGCACTCAACCTCACACTCATCAACTGATTGTGATCGCCAGTCAATGCAAATGCCCATCTTTCGGCATTCATCCGCGACAGCAGCGATTGAGTAGCATGATTTCATGCCTGAGCAGGAATCGAACACACAAGAATCGTAGTATGGAGCGAAATCAACAATTTGACGACATGAATCAAACATGGGATCTGACAAGATATCGCATTTTTGAGTGCAAGTTGAGTTGATCTCCGGGGCAGGAGTTGTCACGATTGTTTCTTGGCATGTATCACACAGGAAGTCGTCTTCATTAGCACACTCATTTCGGAGTTTCCAGCTGGCAACAAACTCAGACAAATCAACAATTTCATCGCCAGTAGGAGAGATGTTATCATCAGCTGGATCGTAGTTACAATCTCCACAAAGACCTTCAAGTTTCCCACTGTAAGTGAGCACGGGCACCGCGATAGCAAATCCCATTGTCAGCTGATCGTACATAACTTGAATCTGAAGATTTTCAACTGTCAACAAGAGGTGACGCCCATAAAACTGTTCAATGTTTATGTTTCCATTATCCAAGGTGGTCGTTTCTTGTGTTTGAACAAGTTGCACTCCATTGACAATAATTCGGAGATCATCCATCAGTGTAATGACGTCATTTCCAATACGAACAGTGACTGCTTTAGTACAAGTCGCTTCAGGAGCCGTGACGCAATACTCGTTGTGACCAAAGATTTCAAAATCACGGTTGACTAATGGCCGCGAGAGCACATATGTGCAGTCGCCTTGGTACGGGAAGTACTTCTTGTCGTAGGTACGGTAGTGCGGATCACCCCATCCGCGGCAAACACACTTGCATTCCTCCTCCTTGATGCATCTATCGCCTTGAGTGACATAACCATCGGGACAGAAGCAACCTGGTTGACTGTACGTTACGGGACACATCTTATCGTCGGAAAGGATGTCCTTGCAACTGCGCGGGCATGCATCGCCACACTCGCGGTACACTTTACCAGCCGGACACTCAGGAGTAGAGCAGCTGAACGCGCTGCGCCACTGTGAGTATGCACAAGTTTTAGTTTGTTTTTGACACGATTCAACAAAGGCCGTAATAGCATTACACTTGCACTCGTCAGAGCTGAAACCCGATTTTAAACAGTCGCACGCTTCTGAAGCACACAAGTTGAGATAAGACTCCATTGACATGGAGCTGTGACAGCTTGAGAACATATCATTCTTCAATTGATTGCAAATCTCGTTGACTTCACCCATCATTTCATCGGGACAAGTAAAGTTCTGCTCAGGTGTGCATGATTGCTCGCCCAGATCATAGGTGGATGGTGGAATAGAAGACGCTTGCGTTTCTTCTAGGCGATCATCGTTCGATTCGCAATTTGAGTTTCCGCACATTCCACATGTTTTGCCGAAATATGTGTCGCTGATGGTTACCTTCAAGTCACCATTTAAGTAGTGAAGTACTTGCACATCCTGGCTAATTAATGCCATTCCGAAACCGTAGTTCTCGATTTGAATACCATTTTTCTCTAACAGAACATCGTTCAAAGCAGTGATGGAATCCATGTCGTATTGGTGGTTATTGACGTCAAACTCCCGTGATTCGGGTTGAAACTTAAACGACATGTCACCAAGTATGATTTCCGTAACACGGTTACACACACTGTCTTCGCAAGATTGGCTCAAACTGACTTCGAAGGCGGCATTCTCGCAATCACGTGCAATGACATGACTGCATAAATCATAATTGAGTTCGAGATCGTCGAAAGTGTAAATTTGTTCCATTTTAGTGACAACACACTCCTTCGATGTAGGACTAACATCACTGTAAGTGCAATCTGCGTTACAAACAGAGCGTGAACATACTTCCGCTGCATCGAACACTGAACCAACTGCAACTCCGTTAAGACAGTGTGTACAAGTTGGAGCTGCCGTCGTGGTCATAATAGGCTTGGAAACCAGGGTTGTGGTTGACTGTACAGGCATCGTAGATGAAACACCGCTTGTAACATTAGTCGTTAACGTCTCAGTGATAGTGACCATAGAACCCGTCGTTGGACTGTAGGTTGATTTTTCGACAGTTGTTGTTGTTTTGTCGCCGGCAGCAACGGTGGTAGTGGTAACTGTTTGAGATGGCTCCGTTGTCAATGCTGCTGTCGTTGATGACACAGTCGTAGGAGTCACTGCTTTCTTTGACGTGAATGTTGTCCACTGCGGTGTTGCAGCTGGCGTGGTAGTGACCTCAACGGTTTTAGTTGAAATGGTGTCGTCGCCATCAGTAATATTCTCTGTTGTTGTCACAGTTGTCGTTAAATCTGGATTGTCAACTGATCGTGTTGTTGTTGCAGTAACAACAGGTGATTCCGAAGTTGTCATGATGCTGGTTGTCAGACCAGTAGTCTCCGTGACAGTTTCAGTTGTTGTCTCTAGAGGTGTTTCTGTAACAATCACAGATTTGGTTGTGCCATCAGTTTGAACAACTGTCGTTGAAGTGACAGCAGTAGTACCTTCATGCAGGGATGACCGAAACATCTCAAAAAAAGTCAGAAGTCAAAAGTCATGACTTTTTTTCAAACCACAAAAGTCAAAAAAGTCAAAATGACTTTTGACATTTATGACTTTTAGTAAAGAGTCAAAAGTCATAAAAGTCAAGTCGTTTTTTGTTAACTAATCATATTTGAAAAATCTAGTACTTATTAATGACATTGGTGAAAGTCGTTTGTTCAAAGTACACAAATCTTAAACTTTATTAACTTTCACCAAAACATTCTGGTGGTCAACCTTTAACGGTTTAGCTAGTGTATTAGTCTTTTCAAAAAAGATATAGGGGTACATTAGTTAACTCATGGTGACCGGCTGAGAGTGCAAAAAGTGGGCCATGCAATTTCGACGTATATTTTTTCAAAGTCAATTAGATTTAAAACTTATTTTAGCATTAGAATAATCACTAGTGGTGCTTTCCATATACAGTAGGATGCTAAAAAATGACCCACCCAAATTTTGCCGTTTTTGAAAAAATGGGTCAATTTTTTGAAAAGGTGTTTTTGTTCGAAATTTTACCCAGAAAAGTCATTTAGTATGTTCTTGTAACATGTTTCAGTATGACATCCCGAAATGTAACATAAAAAGGCCGATTGTATGCAAATAGGCACGCCATAAAAAAATTTACCATGATAAGAGACTTAACGCATCGTAAAATTGTTATCTTTTTATGAAAAATAACAAAAAATTCAATATTTTGGTGTGCATTTTCTGTGTTTTCAAAAAAGGGTCAATTTTTGGGTCAGCAGTTTTTGATTTTTTAGAAAAATGGGTCAATTTTTGGGGTGTCAATTTTCGGCATCCTACTGTAACATGGGCAATACTGTTATAGTTTATAACACTACAATCGGACCTCAATCAAAAATACATTCGGGCATATTGTACATAGTAGTAGTAATTCTACATAATGTTGAGACTATGCAGTATAGTACTTTTAGTTTTATATATGCTTTTATGTTATGAATAACTTTTTATTTATTTATTTTATAATTATTTGTGTAGTAAGCAACGTAATGTATACTTTACAGTATAACTACAAAAACTATAAAATATATA
>SCLD01099224.1:0-10751 GCA_004367895.1 Oikopleura longicauda | reverse complement strand
ACAAACTGATTCCTAAAATCAATATATCCAACACCACCAGCAGCGATTTTTGATAAATTTTCTTTTTCGAATTCGATAAAGAATTTAACGGCTTCTCGAAAACCATGAAGACTAAGTTGAGCATCTTCTATTGAACAATAAGGAAGTAATTCGTCAGTGACAATAGCAACCTTGCCACCCCGTCCCTAAAAAAGAAATTGTTGCTATCCAATGAAAAGAGAATCAATGTTCACCTTCTCGTCGAGGATGACGTCACGACCCTTGTATGGAATTGAAATAATGATACCATGACCAGTTCCAATCTTATCAAAGTTTCGAAATAAAACTCAATATTTTTAAGGCTTGTAGGTCTGCGTGAATTTTCAATCAAACTCAATATAAAAATGAAACTTGGCCATAAACGTCGAGAAGTGGCTTTGAGTGACGTTATTCGAACAAACGAGAATGATGGTTTGTCATATAAATCTTTGCCGAACATTTTTGACACGAACGGTTCGACATCAATGTCTTGAAGATGTTCTCCTGAATAAATCATCAATGTCAAAATGAACATGAATCATGTGACTCACCGCTAATGGCATGATAAAGTCTCAAAGTTGAATCAAGTCGAATTGAGACCCAAATCCCCAAACCATTTTGAGTCATTATTCGAATTCTCGATTCTCGTCGCGGATGAGCTGTGATCGTTTTTACAATTTTCATTTCTTTTTCAACGTCAACAATTTTGATTTCGTTTCTAAATATCATTTTATTCCTAGTTTGCAACTTTTTAAAGCAAACCTATAACCACACCATAATTGTGAATTCTTTTCGACCAAGATTGAACATCCTATTGCGTGATGTGGTGCCCCAAAATCAATTATTTTTATTGCAGAAGTTGAAAAATCCCAAAGTGAATTTCTAGATTTGATAAGAGCGATTGTGCCATTGGCCAAACAGGCAATAATGCATTTTGATTGGTTATTGATTAAGGATACAACCGAATCAGAAAGACGAACTCGACCAATTTCTTTTTGTGCTCGTGTACTTGGTCCTGAACCAAGTTAAAAAAAATCGTTTCGACCGAACATATAATACCTGGAATGTGATAAACATAAATAATCCCATGCTGCGATCCAAACCACATTGTATCAATCTTTGAGTCGACTCCTTCCGATAAATCAGGTGATCCAGTACGTGAAGATCCATCAGGTTTTTGGTCGTCGCGATTTGCACCGTCCAAGGACCGTCGTGGCCCTGCGTCCAAGTCAACTCGACGACTTTTTTACGATTTTAATATACTCGGAGCATAAATAAATAGGCTATTGTAATAGATGACTTGACTCACGATAAAGGTAACCGTTTCCTTTGTGATAAGTCAGCCTTTACATAAAGTTGACTCAGAACCAATGTAAGTGAGGCCAGCTGGACCTAAAACACAAATCAAATTATAGTTAATTACGATTTTAACAATATTAGTTTGCACCCGACACCATATGTCCCCCCTATGCCCCATGCCCTGCGGTAAAGGGTGGGACGTGGGGATGTTTTTGTTAGGTTGGTTAAGATTGAATTTAATGGTTGTGTGCTATCCACATAATTCACCAAGGATAGAACGACCAGATGAACATCACAGAAAATCATGGTACGAAAGTTTTTAACCATTTTTAATCGATGTTTCATCTGTCCGAACCATCGTTTCAATGTCATTTTTTGGTAACCTGAAAAAGGAATCTAAATCTCCGCGCTTAGTCCACTTGCGTTTATTTTCCGACCTCTGTATCATTGCCTTGATGTCACTCTAACATTAATGATTTTACATGCGTCAGATTCATGCCTGTTGACAAACGAAATTGTTGACAAAAATGTTGACAAAATATTGACGTCTAGACTAACCTGTGGCTCGTGTGCTTTCACTACAGAAATGCGAGTGCTCTTTGATCTTGCCGCCGAAGAAATCAGAAGGGCTTCATGACCTTCAGCTTTGATAAGTGATCCACACCAAATCTGTTTTTACATTTATTGGAGAAGTGCAATATATAAATAAGAAGGACCATTTATTGACTTATCCGGACCGTATCCGGACTATAAAGGGCGGACCCGGCCTAGAAGAGTCCACGGAGTCCTGAAAGATAATATCCAAGCACCAGAAATGAAGAGGTAAAGTACGAAAGGCTGGTTTGTAACTGGCTCAAGTTTTACGTAACACTTTTAGGTATTACGTCATGGAAGTATATCTAAGATCTAAAAGCCAAGAATCATCCTAATCTTTTGTCAAAAGATTTTGTAATGATTCTCAACTCACCCGTCAGGCATTTCTACATGAATTTGCTAAAAAGATTGAAGGTAGAGGTTTGGTTTGAAGCTTGTGTGGTTGTCGTAACTGGGGTTGGGTTTGGGACTGAAGTAGTAATGAATGTTTCCTTTGCATTTGCTGATTCTTTGTCTTGTAAAGGTGCACAATGAACTGGAACAGGAACTGTACTGCCACTGGTGGACGATTTTGATGTTGATATTTCTGTACTAGATGGCAACATCCAACCAGACATTTGATATGACTCTTTATCTAATGAATATGTAACGAAAAAAAGTCATTCGAACTTTGAAATAACATACCTTGAACAAATCCTGCAACCTGTCCTAGTTGCGATAACTCTGTTGAATTTGATGGAGACAATGTCTTGTTCTCTTCTTCTGGCGTAATTGCTGCCTCTCCAGCTGCTTGCACAGCTGCTTGTCCACCCCCTTGTGCATTTGAACCAAACAGTCTACTGAAGAAGCCATACACAGAACTTGGTTTCTTTGGAGCAAGACTTTCGGATGCTGAAACAAAGTTAGAATGAGCTTATAATTATAAGGGACTTATTCGTACCTTTTGACGTACCTTTGGATTGTTGTATTTGATCATATTTTGATGCTCGTAACATTTCTGTCCATCTAACAGCTTCCTGTAATTCCATAAGACGCTCTTTATATTGATTTCGTTCCATAAGAACACGCGCCATTTCGACTCGAGTGAATCGTTTTCGCTTTTCAGTCGGATCTTCTTCTTCGTCTTCTTCCTGACCTTCATCTTCATCAGCACCCTTGCCGCCTGACTTCATTGATGACAGATCTTTCTCCATTGTGTTCACTCGCGTAAACAAATTATCTTAAAATAACCAAATTAATAATTCAGAACTTTTATGCAAATTATTCAAGCTTTAACGATTATCGGAAACCGTTGTTCATTATTCTCCCAGGGTTGTCCAAAGTTGGCCTGGTCAAAACTGGAATTATTCCTGCGATTATAGTTAGGGTTTCCACGCGCTCATAGCAATTTTCAAAATTAACATGGCTTAAGTAGGGTAACTTTTGCCTGTACAACTCTGTCCCTTAGATATTTTGGGACACAATCAATTCAAACATTGCGAATTCAAAAAGCCGGGTATTTACCTTTTTCTTTCTTGGCATTTTCCAATTCGATTTTCACCTTTGCATATTTATTTGCAATCTGATCAAGCTCTTGCAATAAATCATCTTTAACAATATTCAAAGCATTCTTTGTTTCTAACAAGTTTTCATTCTCCATCATAAGTCGTTGAACATCTGTCATTTCAGCAGCGTTTTTATCCCTTGAAAACATCACTGAGTTATTCGAAAAAAATATTTTTTAAATGCTTACATTTTGGAATTTGATTCGTCAAATTTTTCATTTTGAATTTCGTTTTTACCGCCAACATTGAGAAGATTTGTATTTGAGACTAATTCTAAAATATCATATTAGTCAAGCACGGCAATCGAGCGTGACAAATCGGGGATTAGAACACCAAAGTACCTTTGACATCGTCCGGTAATTCACTGGACGAATCAGAACCAGTTTTTATTTCTGATGAGATTGATAAACTGTTTCGATCTTCAATAATTCGTGTTGTTTTTGCCTCCTCGCCTTCAGCATATTCAATTCTATCTTCGCCGCCTTCTATAGTAATATTGTAGATTTCTGTTGATGGTTGTTGCTTGGACACTCGTAATTTGTTCTGATTTTTCTAAATATTGATTAGCGTAATGTCTAGTTGGCTAACCTGAAGTTCTAGTTAGGTTATGTCCGTAGTGGTTACCTGTGAGGAAACGTCACTAGAAGAAGTGTTTTCCAGTTTTCGAAGAATTTTGTTTTCCTCCTGAATACCCATATATTTAGCCAGGACATCGTCATGTCGTTTTGCCAAATCTGCATATTTCAATCGCATAAGATCTTCATTTTCTGCAGCTTTTTTCGAAATATAATCATTGTTTTGTGCTCGGGATTCTAGATAACGAGTTTTTCCTTCTAGTTCTTCGAGCTTATTTCTTAAATCTGATTTATCAAGGTCGAGTTCGTCTTATTTCAGGATAACGGACCTGTGTTGGATCATGTTATTCATGATAATCTCTAGATCATCCACATAAACCGAACAGAGTTCACGTCCGCTTTATCCAGTTCCTTCAACATTCAAATGTCGTTCTTCTGCTTTTCTTCTAAGTTCCCGTTCTCGTTCAAAATGATTCAAAAGTTGTTCCCGATCAGCTTTGGCTAATTCTAAATCTGTTTGAATTTTTCGTCGAAATTTAATTTCTTCATCGAGTCCCTCCAAAAGACGAACAAGTATAGGTGTGATTGATTGTGCCGATTCAGTTCCATAGCGACCAACTAGAATTTCAAGTTCTTCGTATATCGTTTGGGCCATTGCCTGAACCCGTTCAGACATTTCCCCAAGTCCAGAATTCGACTCATCGACCTGAGCTGAGTCATCCTCACCCGTCCCATATCCGACAAATTCCATCAGGCTGAAAATTAAAAAATATTATTTCTCGACAATAAAAAAAGACACACAAAGGGGGTGAATATGACCCCATATTTTTACTCCTGGGAGCCATCTGGTTGGTTATTCACCATTTTCATTATTTAACCCCCATCATTGGCCTATTTAGAACGTCATCCTCACTTAATTTTTATTTTACACCCATAAGGGTCTTGTAAATTCTCACAGGCCAAAAATTAATGAATTTTTGGACATTATAAGACGGTACAACTCCTACGCTACCCCTTGTCATCACTTTTCTAAACTGTCAATAGAAACTTCAAAGAAGTTTGATGTAACATTCTCGAATTGACATAACGGCAAAATCACTGTTAGGAAATACCCATAAATATTAATCAGAAAGTCAAAAAATAAAATTTTGTTGTTTTTTATTACGATCTTGATCCATCTTCCACAGTATTTCATGGCGGAGATACCTACACGTACAGGAATCTGTACTTGATCCAGACTTGAACCCAAGAGCGACAGTTACAGTTAGGGTGTCCACCAACACCGATGGACACCCTAGTTACAGTTTCATTCAATTACAGTAAGCATTCAATACACATTTAGGGGGTTTCCACAGGTTCGTTCAACACCAAATGTTCGGACATACGTCCGATAAGTGTTCGGATATACGGTCGGAATGTTTGGGGCACCCAAATCCTAAATGAGTCATCATATCATTCTATGAGTCGTTCGAAAATCTTTTTTTTTCCATCGGTCTGGCAGAGATCATTTTGCTCGTAGTGTTTTAGGAAGTTTGGAAGTGTAATGACCACGTGATGTCGTCAGAGAGGAGAAAATGAAGAAATTGTTGAGAACAAGTTGAACTTTAAAGTTTTTGTTTTGTATCTGGGAAGGATACAAGGAATGTTTTGTCCCTTATTTTGACTTATCACGTGATACAAACACTTTGAGTACGCCTACGCGCGTAATCCTAATGAGGCTATTAATTGGCTGATGATATGAGTGTGACAATTTAGAGCTAACGGAGAATTCTCGAAAACTAAAACCATAAAAATTTAAAATTTAGCACGAAATATAAAGTCCCTGGCAGTATAATACTCAAAATGAGGCAAAATGTGTGTCACGTGACCTGTTAGGGGTCCTAAAATAAGATCACGTGACCTAAAAGTGTTATGTAATAACACGAATACAGAAATAGGATTGTCTGTCAGACAACAACTGAACATTTGATTTGTTTAGGCACAATTCTTTGTCGATTAGGTTTACCTACCTGAACATAACCTAGCAGCTAATCCATCAGGTGTGATGACGTCATAAGTATTACGTAATACTATTATTATGTCATTCAATCACCCAAGTAATGGGCTATATGGCCTGAACATGTATCTGAATAGTCTAGTCTGGTCTTTCTAAATACTTTACGCATTACGTTATTTGACGTAAATATGACGTAATAATATTACCAGTCGAGGTCCTGGTGGTTTAAAATTCTCTAAATGTCACATTTGTCACATCATTATACCATAACCCCTTTTTATCATCCCTGCCAAATTCTAGTCGGTCGCCACTTGGGTTCCCAAGAGTTTAAATTGTTGGACATGCGGCCTATGATATAAAACACTGATCAGAGTCTATCAGATGATCATCAAGGGATAATCATGTGATGTGGTACGTGATGATTCACGTGTGTCACGTGGTTATACGATGTCACGTGACGAGTGGTGGTGGTGATATAAGAGAAGAGTCCTAAGCTAATGTGTCCAAAATGGGATGAAGGATGATATAAATGTTGAATATAAATTTAAGGATAGGCGAAAAGCTTGGTTTTTTGCTTGGTTGGTGTCTCCATGGGTTGGTTTCCAAAATAATTATTACGTAATAAAAATTACATATAAATAAAAAGGATTAGAGACGTTTAAAAAAAATGAAGTGGTTTTAAAAAGTGACTCATGAAAGAAGTGTTTTTTTCAGTTTGTGATCAGTCCACGTGATGTTAGGCTGTCATGTCGCCAAATGTCACCGCTAGATGTCGATGTCGATGCGGCGTCAACGACTGGCAAGCCCAAATGTCTCTCGGCTGACAGCGTGATTGATGACATCTGTGACATGATGTCATCCGCTGGGGCTGGTGACCAGATATCATTCACTGGAGAAACCCGAGTTGAAATCGACTGAAAAAAATAAATTTTAGGTTTAGAGTTCAGAAAACAGGGTTGGGTTTGTCTTATGGATTTGTATTTGGCGACTTACTTTTTCGGGTTCCCAAATATCATTCAATTGGTGTCCACTGCCTTTATCAATATTCGTTTCCCAAAGTTTTGAAATTTTATTTTCGTTGATTTTTGATTCGTTTTCATTCAATATCATTTTGGCTGTCTCCTCCGCAGTAAAAGCAGTCATCGATTCAACTTCTCTATCTGCTGCACCATTTCTGGTATGTTCAAATCTCTCTGGTGTAAGATATTTCTTACTCTCAGTTTGAACCCAAATCTCTTTCAATTGTGCTCTCAGTTTCTCACTACTATAAGATGGCTGTCCGTCCTAAAATATATTATGTTATCATTACGTCATTACGACGATGATATAACTCACATTTTTAACGGAACGTGATCCCATCGGTTCAGATTGTGAAATTTGTCTGCGTAATTCAGGATTTCTCGGTTTGAATTCCTCAACAGCAAGGGTATACATTCCACTGGCGCTCGATTCTGCATAACCACTAGTGGCGGTAGAGACACGCATCGATCCACTTGATGGGCTTCCATAACTTCTGTAATCATCTTCATACTCGCCAAAGGTAGTCCCATTTGGCAAAGACATTGGCCCACACGTTTGCTCACTTTAATCACATGGTTAGGAACTGAGATTAAACCAAGACCGAAAATATTAGTCACGTGACTTACCTCTCTTTAGTTTTATTTTGATTAACTGGAGTGAAGTAAGTTGTCCCATTTATAACTTGGCATTGTAGATTTTCATCTCCCAAATTTTCCTGCCAGGTTTGTCCTTCTCTTGTATCAGCTGACTTATCTGCAGAAAGTGCAAATAAAGCCTCTTCCAATGACATTTGATCCATCTCATTGTCCAATCCTAAATATTCATTATAGGATGATGTAATGTCATGGGCAGATGACTCACCTGTATTACTTCCTGACTTTCGGTTGCCTCTTCGACGTCGTGTCCTTCTTCGTCTTTCTGTACTTGCTGAAACTGATGATGAGCTTCTATTTCTCAATGTTCCACCATCACTAAATTCGGTTTTATAATCAACCAATCAGATCCCAGCCTGAGATTATATCACTTCTCATTGGCTCCCATGTCTGGTTGATTTACCTTTGAGACGTATATTCCCCTTTATTAGGAGTTATTTGTCCCTCTGCTCTTGCTCTACGTGCTCTAGATTTACTAATTGAACTTTCATCTTTCGTTCCATTTTCCTGAAAGTAAGTTGAATACACCATAAAACTTTGTCAAAATCTTACCTTTTCACGGTTCTTCTTGAATGGAAATCGATGTTTCTGAGGCTTTTTCGTTTCGCTGTGGGTTTTTGGCATCTCTATTACTCCAACGAGTTCATCTTGGGAATCTGAACCAAAATATTTTATCTAGAGATACGAACACGAGTTACGAGCCAAACACAAATTTTCTCAAGGGTCATAGATTCGATAACTGAACATGGTACCGAGTTTATTTGTGACAAAAAAACTCACTTCTCATAGAAATATCTCCGGAATAAAACGGTTGAAGTTACTTTAGTGAGTTCTAGAGCCTCAAGTAAGGATGGTTACATAACCGCGGTTACGCGTATATAGTAAGACGTAATCAAATTTGGTTACGGTGGAAAATATAAAAAAAATGACGCTGTCAAATTCAATAACTGTTTTTTCTCCTCGAAATAAATGAATCACGATATTACTCATGCCGATGGTGCCATATATATACTTGATTCACTCTGACCGACTGACGAATATGTCACAATCATAACATCATTTTGGTACCTATCGTAGATTATCGGAATGATAAATCGACATACGTATAGCTGGAGTTTACATATTGAAAAATTATCGAATGTGATAAATGCCAAAAACTATACCATCCATATTATATTGACCGTCTACGGTATACGGAAAACTATACTACCGTATACCTAATCTTAACTACATTAGGAAGATAATTGGTAATAGATGAATATGCATCATTCGAATATATTGCCAGTATCAGACTCATTAATGGCCATAAAATGATATTGAACTCCAAATTGATCAATATTTCGGAAATATTTGACCTCATTTGACCCACGCCGCATGATTAAAATCGCATCTAATGGAATCTTCCCCTTTGATAAATTCTTGCTAGACAAAATATATCATGTTTATGACACGGGTAATAAACGATATCACGATAAAGAATCCTAATTCTATCTTGGTATGACGGCATTAACAATACCATCGGTATTTGCTTCTCTCAGCGTATAGCCATGTAATGGCCCTTCATAGGGTGTCTAGTTTATATATCTGTCCGATGTTAAGATTGATCACATGTTCGGACAAAGCCGAATCAATTAGGTCGTTCACCTAATCCCTTTCAATGAGAAATAAGAAAAACATAAAAATATTTTGTCACGGTCGATTTCACTTTCCATTGTTCTCTCTTGAAAATAATGTTCTTCAAAAATACAAAAGTCACTTGCACGGATTCGTGTATATATATACAAATCTATGACTATTGACAATCTATTGTTCATTATCATTTGTATCATTATAAACCCGGTCTACAGGCAGATCTATGCGTAGGTGTTTTGTGCGGAGCTTGGCGTCAAAGCTGACAAACTCTCCAAAGTCTACCCAATCCTACCACCGATATCCAAGTTCATATTCAGAATCAAGTACCCATTCTGTTATAAATGTAAAACATTACCTTCGGTATTATTGTTGTCTTTGTGCTCAATGGTCATATTATTTCTTTCTCTATGTCGTCTCAATAAAATCGGTGCAGTTTGACTTCGATCTCGAAATTCCGTATTCGTTATTCCAATTTCCACGGAAGGTTCGCCGCCAAATATTTTTTTCTGAATTATAAACGGTGATAAATATATGAGTCATATACACCGTGTAAACTTCCAACTGCGACTCAGTATGATATCACACTTCCTTTCGATAATTTCGAATGGTTTACCTTTTCAACTATCTCTTTTCTCAAAATTGTCGGTCTCGCTTGGCGTGGGATTTTTCTATCTTCGCCCCTTCGCGTCAAATCGTACGAATCAAACACTAAAAAACAAAAATTACCGATGATGACATCATCGAAACCAGCCGCGGCGCAGATGAGTCGTGGGGGGTAGTGGCGACCTCATCATCGGATCTCTCTAATTAACCAATCAGAATCTTTCTTTGATCCTTTTGTGGAATAAAAGACATCTGATCGATCTGAAAAATTTTCCTTTTCGAGGATAGATTGAAAAAGACGATGATTTGGCACAAAGCCAAAAAGACTAAAAAGAGCGAGCCAAGCCATTACATAACAAAAAAAGCAAAGCACCCGCACACATGGCCAGCCGGAGGACGAACTTACTACCCAGTACTAGTTACATGCGGTACCGTACATTCTAATAAGGAGTTGTGCTTAGATAATCTAATCACCAGGTCACGATTTCTTCATGGTATGATCCGAAATAGGCAAATATAAACCCCTGGACATCTATTTCTTAGTAGAATCTTACACCGCCCACGCCTATTTTGAATGTAAACAATAGAGAAGATGAGGATTCTATTTGAGTCAGAATTTTGGTCCAGGGGTGTAACTAGATACGTTATTAGTTTTCTGGTATAACTGTAGTTACACTCGACATGATCCGACATATAGGGTAGACATGACGATGGACTTATTGTTATAATTTTCAAAATAAACTCAATCGTATCCGATAGAAACAATGACGGAAATTGTTTTTAGCAAAAAAGAAGTCAAATAAAAATGGTGATTAAC
>SCLD01099213.1:0-10751 GCA_004367895.1 Oikopleura longicauda | reverse complement strand
AATCTGACAAAACTAACAGTAATAGTATACTGTGGGATTAAAATAATTACTTTATTGCCATATTAATGGATTACTAATGTGGTAATGTGGTAAAAGTAACAAACCGGTAACAACCGGTAATTGTAAACTGTCAAAAATGCTTTTGACCCGTTTTTAGAATAGACTCAATAGGCAATTTGTGAAATTCTATTTGGGTGGACATGGAAATTCAAAATTTTGGAACGTTTTTGAACACGGACACAAAATATATCTTGAATAATTTCCGCATATACATATGCATGGTATGTCAATAAAAAGATATCATACATCTCAGACATGTCACGTGTCCGACGATGGCTGTTATAAACCGGTTTCAAGGTGGTCCTAGCGTTACCAGGTGACTCCTCTGAGAATTCAGTATAAAACTTTTGGCGCGGCTTTGTTGACATAAAATCATTCTTTCCGAAATAAACATATAAAAACCCCGGGTGGTTCTTTTTATTATAAAGAACATAAAAATCATTCCTCGAAATACCTTTGATATTCGCGCACTGGTTTTAAGTGGTTTTTTTGAACTAAAAGCCGTCTAAGCGTCAAGATTTAGGAATCTGTATGACGATTTTCAATTTCGAAAGTTGACTAGAACACTTTCGATATATGAATCTGTTAACTTATCTGAATCTCGATAGTGTAAAAATTTCAACCTTCTAAAATGAAACTTTTTCTTTTTCTCCGAGCATGAAAGTGTGATGAGGATGAATAAAACCGGTAATTTACCGTTTGTTTTTTCACTCCAGGTGGATATTCTGGTGAATATCTTAAAAGGGGGAGATATAAATTTGAAATAATTGGCTTACATACTAACTGTCACTACGTATGTAATGACCAACTAATTTTTATGTCAGTTTGCTCTTTAAATCATAACAAGGCTCAGACAGCAAAGTCATTATTATATCTGAACGGAGTCAAACGCACACCTAATGCTAAACTTTTATAATCTTTGGCACACTTTTTTATCCGTTTCGACTGCAAAAAATAAGTGTGTATACATAATCGCGGACATCTGGACTTTCAATTAAACCATTAGCAGTCAAGGTCAGGTGCATATCAGGATTCATATTCAGTTTCCATTTTTGAGATTTTTATCAATACTAACTAACTTTTGAAGGTCAATGCATATCATGCATGCTATATGCGAACGTAAAACTTTCATGTTGAAAGTAGGGCTCAAAGTTTGTTACTTAAAAACCACTTAATTTATTAAAAGGCTCCAATAAGACGATTCATCTGCATTCGACAGGTTGACACTAGTCGTCTTTAATTCCAATATAACAATAGTCAAAGTTTTCTCAATTTTGGAACTCCAGTAAACCCTAATTGTCACTAAATCATGATTATGGTGAATTCCAAACCGGAACGCATTCTATTTACGATTCTGATATTAATCACCGGTTTTCGTAGGAAACTATACGTTCAATCCGTTTTTTTAAATTGCTATAAAAGGTATTTTATCGGATAGTACACAGTTTTGAAAGAGATATTTCCGGCGAAGAAACAAATTGTATCCTCATATAATCCACCCCTTCCGCCCTGCAGCCTACCCCTTAAATTAAGCGCCTAAATCATGTTTTTTATCAAAGCTAATAAGACACAGTACATAATTTGAACTCTATCGCAGTTTGAATAAATCATTAAACTTGAACTTACCATCACGACATTTGAATGATCTAAATCTGCATTGTGCATCTGGATGGCCACGATGACTTGAAAATCCGCATCGAAGGGCAACATCTTGGCCGTGATTATAACTTTGAATCATTTATATACATCAATATAAATTTTCAGTGAGTATTATCAAAGTTCAAAATTTTGAAAAAAAAACTTAGTGACACGAGACCATCGAAGGGGCCTCCCCTGGGCTAGTCTTTCTTGAGGTACTTCAAGAATGAATACTCCAGAAAAAAAACTATGAATAGGCTCTTAAGGGTTAGCATGGCACGAGATGGTTCTTTGTCTTTGAACAAACTCAAACGGATCAATTCAATTGTGATCGAATATCCATCAAATAGAAACAAGCCAAATTGAGACAAAACGTCGGTTTGACTCAAGAACATCGTTTAAAACATGTCTAGGGTTGTTCACACTATACATTTACAATTTTACTACTCATCAATCCTGATTTTTTTTTAATTTTTGGCATCAAAATGGTTATTTTTATATTAAAAATGATTCCTTTGGAAGCCACTATTTGTTAAATGTTTGGTCCCAATCCATCTTCTATCAGCACCGCAACAATAATTTAATCCAGGTTCATCGCCATCGCATTGATGACCCCAATATCCGATGGGCTTACGTTCTGGAGCCGGTGGTATTCCCCAATCGCTCGCCAGACCCCAATCCATCACACAGGAAAAACTTAAAAAAACATGATCGTAAAACAACAGCCTAATTTACTATTACTCCCAAAATCAAATTATTAAATATGCCACACTTTGGTACAATTCTTTGGAGGGTAAATTTTCAGAAATGAGTATACATAGGTCGCTACAGCATTTTACTTGTGGAATTAAAATCCAATGTTTTAAGAAATGATGATGGATTATAATTCCACAATTAAAAACACAGCTAATGGTTGGAATTTCATGACGGGATTCTCTTATCTATAATTTTTGATTTACCGGATTTTGACTGTCTTGTACTTACCCCATTGCCCTGCATGATACTTGAGCTTCAGCAAATGAAAAATCAAATCCATTTACGGTGCCCCACTGTGCGTGTTTGTCACTATACACTTCGAGTCGACCCCTGCCATATGTCTGATCTGGACCTTGGATTAGCCGTAGTTGACCTGAATTATTAATTTAGATCCATTCCCGCAAATGAGCCATTTAATTGAGCTTTAAAGTGAATAAGCTTCGAAAATTAGCTTCACAGGCTGCCAAAATAGAAAACACTCCGAATTTTGTTTCCCCTTCGGATTCTTTGAACTCGAATTAATTTCAATTTAAGCCGTTAAAAGCCTTGACACCCAATTCTAGAATTTCGGAAATGACAACGTTGAACCCAGATCACGAAACAGTTTTGGAATAGCTAACGCGAGTGCGGTGCACGCGTACATGGTCGAAAGTGACCGATAGTGGGTCAAAGTAGCCGATGTGACCATTATCGGTCGAGCGTGGCATCGGCTAATTTCGATCGAACTACTTTTGCGCCCAAAACTGATCTATCGTGGCCGGAGACTTATTGTTAGACTAGGTTTTGTTAGATTGAGCCAAAACGGTATAATGGTAAATTGAGGTTTTTATACGGATATACATAAACCAGTGTTGATATGTTTATTTATTTCCATTAAAATATTTTTGGAATTAGAATGTTTAGTCTCTTCCTAATAACGACTAGGGAGTATCAACAATTCAATTTCAATTAAAACAAATATTAAATCGGATAATCACGGATTAATTGGTCGGATCATCCTCCGGTTATATTGGTGGAATATTCAACCCTTTTATTGTGGCATTGACCGCCTGAAAAAACACCAAAAATTTAATGAAGGAATGTACATAAAATTTCTATGAATTTTTCACACGCTATGGTTTTTACTCCAAAGGGTTTCAAGGGTTAAGAAGTTGTTTAATTTCGGCTACAACTAATATAACCATAAATCACGACAAAAATCGTGTCGTGCGATCATGTATAATTTAGCATCTGGTCAAATAGGCTGTCATGCACGACACAAAAATCGTGCACGACACAAATTTTGTTGTGAAAATCGTGCGCATTGTGCGCGATTTTTGTCGTAATTTACTTTCTGGTTATAACGGGGTTCAAAGTTCCGATATAACCTATTTATAACTTAAAACAATATTTTCGACATACCATCATATAAATTTTCTCCTTGTGTGTAATTGAGAAATTCTTCGAACTGTGGTGCAGTTTCAGCTGATCTTGGACATATGCCGCTCCCAAAATGGACCAGGCCGAGGAACCAAAATAATTTCATATCTCTCGTTTCTTTCTTCAAATATTTCAATTTTTTTTTCTTTCGACTCTGAAAATAAAGATTTTGATCTTTCCGTTCAGTTTATAAAAATAAAAAAAATCGCCATTTTGGCGGCGCTTCTTTTTCTTGGACGCGCTCCAGAGCCAGAACACCACCAAGTTGACAACTCAATCCTATGTCTTGTATCATTATTTATGGTTTTTTATTAAAATCGTTTGGTACTTTTATCCAGATTTATCATGAAAAACATGTTAAACAATCTAAACAGATGCCACAACACCCTACATCTCCCGGGATTATCCCCTTTTGACTAAAGTACTGATAACACCACAAACACAAGTATTAAAAAAGTAAATTATTTCGTCATTAACATTATCATGATTATGTTTTTCACGTTTAGCCACGAATTAACCTACAATCGACAAAATACCTGTAAGCTACCTAGTTATACAAAAGTTCAGCATGAACGACCCTTTTACAAATCCAGTATTATCCAAAGGTGTTATGAATGAGGAATTGGGAGCTTTTCTCTTGTTAATCCACAAGTTCAGATCCAGGGCTTATATGCCGTCCTTTCTTTGTCTGAAAATCAGATTGACCCTTGGCCTAAAAGGAAACCCCAATCCTATCTCATTTAACCCCACGATTTTTCACTCGAGGTGGATATCCATGAATGATCAACCAACATTCCACGTGTGAATAAAACCAGAAACAAAATTTATATTTTCTCAAACCACTGGCATGATGACATTCTTTTAGACGCTCCTTAAAAAATACTTTCTCAATACTCTTGATGTGACCCCAGTTGACCTAGAGAACACTGTGCAATGTACCGTAGGTGGCCTCTACTTAGGGTGTCCTGTCATTTTGCCTAATCATACCTCTAGAATCAATCTTATCTCTAGAATCTGAACAGGAAGTATCTAATAAGCGCATTCCAATGGTACTTCTGGTACAAGAAATGCCATAACTCAGACCATATAATTATTTTTTAAATATGATAAATCATAGACTGGAGAAGAAGTCGCCATCCGATGACCTCGTGTCACATTTGTTTAAAAACGATTGCTATCTGATAATATCAAGTTGTTTCTCTCGTTATACGTTTTTGCGTGAAAATTCATGAAAATGGGTGCTTTGTTTGACCTCAGTGACCCGTACTTTATCTTTGGTCATATAAAAATCCGGCTCCTGGATAATCGGACTTATTCTCGGACATGATCACGTGGTCATTGAAGTATGACCGAGATTCTCTTAAACTTACCGGTACCACCAGCTTCTTCTTCTCTAAATTGAGCTCCTCAGAGTCTAGAAAGTCGTCGTCATTAAAATGAGTCGGTTATTTGTTGTCCTCCGCACACCAAGTGATTGAAGATCGACTTGATGCTCGGACGAGGATAATTTGCTCTTTAGCGCCACCATATTCAACTGTGACCGTACTAGGTGAATTGATAACCAGCTGACCAATCTTACTGTAATTGTTAATTTGTATATTCAATAATTTCGTACATTTTCGATCATTTTATGGCTACTTATTAAATGATTATTAAAATTATATTTAGCAGTGAATTTGTATTTTTATAAGTTTAAGTACAGTTTAAGTTTCTTAATACAGTCTGACTCAGTCCCGTCTGGCATATAGAGCAATACTATAAATTGAACTCACTGTAATATACCAGTTAAGGCGCTTTTTGACTTATTGGATGATCATTAGAAAAGCTTAAAAGTAAAGACTGGTACACCTTGAAAGTAGTTTTGATGAGCGTTGAGAAGCTTAAAAAGACTACGGTCATTATACAGTCGTTGCTCATTTTGGGCTTATGAAAGGTGTCGATTCATAAAAAATTAATCAACTGGATTCAGCTCTCACAATAAGCTTTTATACATAAGGAAACGCCGATATACACCGATGTAAACTTCAAAAGATCTTCTAGGGTGTCCGTTTTAGAAAGCGGACTGATATTTACGTTTCCTTTAAATTATGACGTGGCTTTTATTATACTGATTGATGGTCTGACAGCTAGAACTAGCCAATAAATACTATTAAAATAATAAAACATAATTAAATTAACACTATAATATAATTTTATATATCCAAATATAACCCATTGACTAACGATTAAGCCATTAAGCCCTGTTAATAATTGGAACAGAGTCAGGAATGCGCATTTACGAGTGAGATAATGGACTTATATCTTTTTATAAATAGGATTTGTCAGAGTTAGGAACTTGGTTTCAGCTTTAAAATTATAATAGACTTGAAGTTTGGTTTCTTATCCTCAAAGATAACAAACATCTATGGTACCTTTTTGGTACGTTCGGCTTGGTACAGCTCGTTCTTTTGCTGCAGAGAACTGAACAAGTAAACGTTACGTTTTATTCGGTTTGATCGTACTTGATGGTGACGGATGTAAGTACGCACTTGGTCTGAAATTGTCTCATTATGGTTTGTGGCGTCAAAAGGTGCGCGTGTGTGAGCAAGTGGACCCGGAAAAGAGTACGGATATATCACTTGAAATTACAGGCTAAAAGGTGACATCGATTTCCGACTTCTGAGCCGATGATTCAGGGCCTATGACCGGTAAGTTACAGGCTGTAACATTTGACTACCATATCGAATCTTGGAAATATGACTGCTGGGATGAGTGCCAGACATTCAGATTTTTGATTATGCACCTTTTTGTTAATTGTAACTATTTGAAAGGAAGTAGAAAGTGAAGTCGCAACAGACTGTCATACGAAATCATAGGAAGGAAACCTCATATCAAAATCTTAACACTCGGGTCTTAAAATTGGAATTCATTTCTGTTTAAAAAATGGAAAAGGGTTGAAGACTTGGATTTGTTTAGGTCTTCCGGTGAACGGATCCAAATGTTCTTTTATTGGGAATAACAACTCTGCCTAATGGGCCATTATCATATAAACGCAGGCCCTTATAACTTTATTTCTACTAATACAGACGCATTCCTACCCGATACCAACCATATCATATATGTTAATAATAATCTTGAACTGGTGAGGCTGGTCAGTGGTCACGTGGGAGTCAAATTAACTAGAATGGTGTTAATGAGAGCCACGCTTATTCATTCAAAAATGATCTCATTATTATGTCCAAAGCTTCAATTGAGTCCTAACTGACTACAATATCATAAAAACTTCGTGGTCTCTCTGTAACATCCATCTGTAAAATTCAGTAATCACCAATGAGAGAACCTTTTGAGAATCGGTTTTATAACTTTCTTTTGATCTTAACAAAACCTATTATTACCTTTGGTTTTGAGTATTTGAATAAGCACTTTTGTTTCAATGAATTTTTGAACCTCTTTCCGGTTTTGACAAAAAACTTTTTTTAGTTTTATGTCGTGCTGGGCCGATTTGAATCGTTTCATCTTCTCATCGGAAATATAAATGTTCTATCAAGTGGTTGTGACGTTCTAAATTTAACACAAAATTCACGCTAACCATACTTTCTGAACTACAATTTCCGGCCCAAATACACAAAATTCAGATGAACAGTTTTTGGTCGATTCCCGAAAGACTACGGACTTTGGTCGTGAAAACATGGCTTTCAAAGTAACTTCAATTACTCAAACGTCCTTTAAACCTCATCAGATGTGCCTATTTTTCCCATAAGCCGAAAGTACTGTAAATTTATGATCGAAAAGCCCCGATAATGTTATAATTTTGACAAATTATTATTCCAGGCGAGGTGTTATGCTCCGGATAACCTAAATTGAGGTGTGATTAGACCAGGCGATCGCGCATGAAGTAGATCCATACACCGGAATTTAGTACACACAGATTATACACATGTGAACCATATATTATTACTATAATTAAAAAAAACCATCTTTATATCATTTGTATATTTGCTAGACATGTACAAAGAGGCCAGACCAGTTCGGCGGACACCACTTAGATCGAGCTCAGGTAATGAATGTCCGCCGGACTCTGGTTGCATATGTTTTGGATGAATTTATTGAAGAATCTCTGGCAAAGAACAATATAGGTGAAAAACAGTGATGACCAAACGTTTTGGGTTTTTTGAAGTACATAAAACTTGTTATAGGAATTCCTAGGAAGATTTAGGAAGAGCACTTTACATACAGATTTCTTAATTTGGGCCATTCTGAATCTGACGAAGTTGAGAATTCCCCAATTATATTAACTTTGTATTCGACTCCGGTACCTGAAAAATCATCATGAAATTTTAATGCGATTATACGAAGAATATACGGCGAAAGAACACCTTCGATGTTAAAATTCGTTCAAACTGACCTCTATCACGCGTTAGAAAAAAAGGTTGATCTTTAGCTTCAGCAAACGAGGTAAGAAGAGGCTTTCCACGATTTCGAATATCATTTTTAGGCCGAGCTTGGCGTCGTAATGGAATCAAAAAGTCTGAATTTTTAACTTTATAAGTAATTTATGGTTATTTTAATTTTGACTTACCACTTGACAGGGATTGATATCTCAATTCGGCATTACTTTTATTATATTACCAAAAATTACAATTTTGGTAAATTTCAATAATCTGAGCCAGTATCTGAAATGTTACCTTTAAATAATTGATTTGAATCATTTCTTTGTTGGTAACATGTCGGACAAAAACATTTTGAACTTGAGCCATTCATGTTTATAAATCTAACACCTTTTGAAATAACATTTTCTGCAACTTTTACTAATGGGCAAAATGGATCATTCTTTATTATGGTTGAGAATTTCTAAGTACTATTCTTCCTAGTTCTGGTCGGTCAGAGCCAAGAAATGAGACTGTCGATATCTAACTCGAGTCCGAACTGAATTTGAATTTTTATGAGATAACCCTACATTAATTTAAACGATTATAGTTATATGTGAATTGGAGGGGGCATTAGTCAGCGGATTACCGGTCTTGGACCCATTGGCTTTAATGCTTTTAAGCTGATCGGAAGTAATATTTAACAAAACTAGTTTCACCACCATTTCCTTGTTAAGTAACCTTTGTTTCTTTTCAATGGGCAGACTTGGGTTTCGAAATCCGACTCCATCTCGTTTTCCGGTCACAATGACACCACCTGTATAATTTGGGCCAGTTTCAAGAACAATCCGACCAGGGGTCAGAATTCGACAAAATAAAAACCATGGTTTACCATCTTCATCTGCATAGAATCCAATTCTAAAATGATTACGTTATACTCAAGATAAACCATGACGTAATGATTACGTCATATAAACTAACTTCTTTTTAGATTTTGAAATGAAATTGAAATTGATAAATATATCGTCATCCCGTTTGAATAAAAATATTTTATGATCGTTCAGCGAAGACGTTTTATATTCGTCGAAAATGTGTTCGAGTGAACTTTGAGGGATGAGACACCGTCCACGTGTTTGGCGACCTATAAAGTCTAGAAGACAAGCCGTGTTCGGATCCGTCTGACGCAAAAATGCGAAATTCATTGTTTCTTGATCTTGCTCAGATTTTACACCGAATACAAAGCCCTTATATTTAGGATGTTCACGTTAACATTTTGAAAAATCGGGTTACAGTGAATTTCACTGTTAAACTGTCAATTTGTCACGTGAACAGCCGTACCTTATTATCACCCGATTGTTTTTCGAGTTTAATTTCAATCCGCTCGAAAGGCGATGAAAATATTTGATTTGTAATCAGAAAATTTTGTCCGATTACGTCACAGTTTTTACGAACTTCGAATGTAATATTGTTTGTTAGCAATATATTTGATCCAGCACGGTTCCAAATTGGGCGAATTTTGAGCTGTTGCGGTTCTGATTTTTCCAAAGCTTCATGATTCATTCTAGAAGACAGAAAAGGCATCCGCTCTTTCTCCTTTGTATCAAACCAACTGTCGTGAGTGCCAATATCATTCACATCAAATGTCATCTTATTTCCTAGTGTTAACGAAGAAGATGACGTCATTGAATAGCCAGTTTTTTCGGACTCACGTGAGCTCTGGTCAATAAGCCATTTTGGTACGGCTAAGAATGGGTTCGAACAATTTTCCGAATTTTCAGAAAATTTTCGAAAATAACGATTTTGTGGCAAAATTTCGAACCCGACCTGAAATTGAGATTTCGTCTTCGGGGGAAACTTCGAATTCTATTCCGATACTGATTCTATTTGATAGTTTTAGGGGAATCGGAGGGTAAGACTTTCCATTTTTAATCATTTCAATCCATCCCGGTTTATTGATCCTGAACCCGAACCGATCTCCGGAACGGATGTTCGCCAAGCTGAAGGGTAATTGGGCCAATTGAATTTCAGAATTTTTATTTTGACTTTGAATACGGATAATTTATGACTCATAAATCTCGAAGGTCAGACCAAAATACATTACATGTTGAATCTTATAATTATAATCCAGTTTTATATTTTAATTTACGCTTTTGGGGTGTCTGACAGTATAATTGAGAAACCCACCGGATACAGAATACGTTTCATTAGACAGAAATACATTCAAAAATGTATCATTAAGTTTTAAAATGATCAAACCAGTAAAAACCGAGAAAAACAATGTTATTTTTGAGATTCGAACATGGTACTCTTTGGTTAGATCTGGTCAGAAATGATCTCGATAGAATTGAGATGGTAAAGATCTGCGTAAAACAAGATTTTGAGTTATAAGGTCCGTGAGGGGGAGAAATATTACCGACAATTTCATCATGAAATTACTCCAAAAAATGTACATTATTTATATCCAATCCTTTTATAAATTCTTTTTCCATTCATAACAATTGATTTTTTAATTTTGGTCGCCGATTCATTTTC